>JAXIVD010002903.1:47500-52180 GCA_036785275.1 Cancer borealis
TTTTCAGTGCTAGAGAGGCGTGGATGACTGACTGACTGTGTTGAATAAGGGATTGACTATATAGTGTAGATAGCAAATGTTAGTTCCCGAAGACGATCTATTTTCAATTTCGATTAATATTTTTTCACCCATCATATCGACGTAACAAACTTAGACAAAGATGAGGGTGACGATGATGATGACAATGGTAATAGATAATAATACCAACAATATACATACTGGAATGTCTTAAATACATTCCTCCTTCATTTCCACCTTTTTTATCTTTCTCCACCACGATAAGGAGTCACGTTCAGGCCACTTGTTTCCCCCATCTACAGGAAGGACGGTTCATAAAATAATCACCACTTCACAAAACAACGCCAGGGACGCATTCCTGAACGCACTCTACACGCCCATTTCACCTTTTCTCACATGTTGGTATGGAGAAAACGAGTGAAATAGTGCCCTGTTTACTTTTTTTCTCTCTCATACACATACTTGACAGCCTCGCATACCTATGATATCTGTAGTACAATAACTCTAGGAGGAATATTTTCTATATGTTTTTGTCTTCCTCTCTCCCTCTTTCATTACGTTAATACTAATATGCACTGTAGCTTTAGCCTTCCTGGAGCTTTTCGTCAGTCTTTAGATGTATGTGTGTGTTTGTGTGTGTGTGTGTGTGTGTGTGTGTGTGTGTGTGTGTGTGTGTGTGTGTGTGTGTGTGTGTGTGTGTGTGTAAGATGTTGTTGTGTAATATGTTGTTGTTATTAATGTAGTTAATTTGTTGTTTTAGTTGTTATTGATGTTGCTGTTCCAATTGATATTCTTATTCTCATTCAACCGGGTTCAGTTGTTATTGTTATTGTTGTTGTCGTCGTTGTTATTGTTGTTGTTGTTGTTGTTGTTATTGTTACAGAGCGCAGCATTACCATTAGGAGAGACGTAAGGGGATTGAAGGGAGGATCTACGTTATGAGAGTCAAGGGAATCGGTAGGTGAAGCAAATAAGGTGACATCAGCAGAAATAATTGGGGGGCGAGGGACGATAGAACAGAGGGAGGGGGGCGGGGAGAAAAACAATAAGGTACGCGAGGGAGAAGGAAAGTACACAATGCGAGTATGTTTTCGAGAGTGAGGGAGTGAGAGGAAGAACTGAGAGGAAAGAGGAGAGAGTGGGAGTAAACGAGGTCTGTTTTGAAGAGGAAGGTGCATTAGAGAAGGATGAGGAAGAGGAGGACGAGGAATAAAGAGAGAGTACGGAAGAACTGGAGGAAAAAGATGTTGTAATAAAGCAGGAGGAGGAAGAATACACCATGGCATTGTAAGAAGAGGAGGAGGAAAGGAGAAGACTAGAAGCTTAAAGGAGGAGGATGAGAGTGAAAGAGAAAGACGAGGAGGAGGAGGAGGAGGAGGAGGAGGATGAAGAGAAGAAGAAGAAGAGGAATAAAAGAGTAAGCACGAAAAATGAAAAGGAGAGAAGGTTACCGGAGGAGGCTGAGCGAAGAGGAGGAGGAGTAAGAAGCATAGCAATGAGGGAGAAAAATCAGGGAACAATATAAAAAGGGATGGAAGAGTATGAAAGTTGCTCAGAATACGAGACACACAGAATGAATACGAAATGCTGCCTAGAGTAAGGAAGGAATGAAGGGAGGACGAGAGAGGGTCGAGGCAAAGAGGGGAAGAACGCCGGCAGGATACTGAGTGAGAGAGCAAGATAGAAAAAAAAGACAAAAATCGTAAAATGAAATGAAAGAAAAGAGAAGCAGACACGGTAGAGAGAAAAAATAAGACAAAAAAGATTATTTCTGGAAAAGAGAATAATAGTAAAGAGGGAGAGTAAGGACAGCAAGAAGGACCAAGGGAAAGGAAACGACGTAAAACTGGAATGGAACGCCTGGAAGAAAGAACAAAAAATTGCAAGGCTAGGACTTTTCACGACAATTCCTAACAAACTTATAAAAAAAAAGAAAAATACCGTCTTTGCCGGAGCGGAATGAATCGGAAGGAAAAGAAAACGAAATTCCACGTCAACGCACTGAAACTTTTTTTTTTTTTTTGCCCTTCCCTTCAAGACGATGGTTAGAAGTTTTTTTTCTTGTTTTTTATTCTGGTGGACTGGGGAGGAGGAGGAGGAGGAAGAGGAGGAGGAGGAGGAGTGGTTGTCTCTGACTCAGACGGCAAGTTGGAAGGTGAAGGAAGACAAAGAAGGAAACAGAGGAAGGGTAGAAAGACGGAACAAGAGATAAAATTAAATGAACATATATAATAATAAAAAATAAATTATAAAAAAGTAAATAACAGACACAGAAACAGATGAATAAAAACAAACAACATTAACAGCAAGGCAAGGAAACAAAGCAAATAAATACAGCTCCAAATAAACTATAACCAAGAGAAGAAGTCTGGGTGGCCTGCAATCAGCATTAAGATAAGAAAAGTATATAATAGAACCCTGAATTAAATCCCGAGGCGAGAGATAAACAGGATAATGCGCAAAAACAGGGGGAGGTAAATGCAGTGAGTGATGTCAGAGAGAAAACATTAACCTCTGGAGGGTAAGAACTGTCCACCACCCAAGATAATTGACTAACGTAAATTTCGTCCAATGTTTTTGATGAAGACAGAGAAGATTGAAGCACGTACGTGTAGAAACTGTAAAACAAGACGAGATTAAAGCAACGGAGAAGGAAAACAAAGGAGTTTAAAGACTGAAATGCAAACAGGAATAAAGCTTAACACTACAATGTCGTAAAGGATGCAATAATTACTGCACTGCTTACTTGTAACTCAGGTTTTTAATATAACAAAAAGTAAGTTTGTTTAAAAGAAGAAAATATTAAAGAATAGTTACTTATGATTATTGCGTCAAGATGACTGTCAGCCAAGTATCTGATTATGATAATTCATACATTATTTTTTGGAAATTTGATACTTATCACCGTTCAATTCAAGGAAAACTCCTAACAAATAGCGTCTCCCTTATTTGTTTTGTTTGTAAGAATATGACAAAATTGGTCAGTTCAGTTAATGTTATCTTTCTTTCTTCATCTAAGTTGTAAATGATTGTTATTATATGATACAGTGTCGCCCACACACAGCCACTTACATTCAAGGCCGATACTTACTTAAGCTGTAAGGAAACATAAATTTTCCTGATATTCCTATATTTCCACAAACGTTACCACATAATTAAACATGATTCTATATTTGAAAAAAATGCAACATATATTTGAGTTTCGCAGGAAAGCTTTATGTTTTGAGACCAACAAAAACACGCCGGAGAAAGGAGCAAAAAAATTTCGTGGTTGTTTTCCAGCGGCGGGAAAAATAAATAATAAGGCTGCTCGTTTCCCTGACAGGAGAAGCAAGTCTCGTCACGGCCCACGGCTCGGAGGCAAACACCGGCAGCTGCGTCATATATCCCACAAATATACGACGACTGGCGGGTATAACACACACTGCAATATCACCGCAACACACACACACACACACACACACACACACACACACACACACACACACACACACACACACACACACACACACACACACACACACACACACACACACATACATACACACACACACATATATTCCCTACCTCATTTCCTTCCTTATGTCATGCGTCTCCCTCTCTTTCCTTCGCTCCCTCTATCCCTTTCCCCTCCCTCACGCCTCTTATCTTCCTGGCTCCATTATTTACGTGGCAGGCGAGAGGACTAGAGGGCTGCCTGCCACGCCTACACAGCCGTCTCAACCATGAACCAAATCCCATCTTTCTTGTTTTTCTTGGCGACGAGCGAGTTGCTTGCTGGGTGGAGCATCAGCCGCCTCCACTCCACCAACGTAACGCTTCCAGTATATACACATAGGGAAAAATGTGAAAGCAGTATTCATCTTTTTTCTTCTTTTTTATAGCTGAATGAGACTTTTTTGGGCATTTCAATGATTAAATGTGCAATGTTATTTAATGTTTATACATAATATACTAAATGCAAGTCAGTAATAAGTTATCGTTCATGTTACTCAAAATCGATATATGGATAGAAAGACTTTCCAAAATATCCACAACTACCGACGGAGGAAATCCTATGCCTTATAGATTTTTGGGGAGAGCGTGGTGGGGGGTTAGGAGGATTAGTTTTCTTTAGAGGGGCGCTACCGTTCCCTTCTCACATCCTTCCTTTTATTATTTTCATTGCTTCCTTCTTCCCAGTCACACCCTCTCAGGAAATCAGTGGCCGAGAGTAAACACAAGTTCTTTGACGATTTTCTAAATAAAGGAAACCGCCATAAAGTAATGGGTGATAAATAATTATAACAATAATAATACAACTACGAGTGACAAAAAGGGGGCAATAAAAGTGAACAAAGGGAAAAAATGGGCGGAAATCTAGGAAGGAAAAAATGAGTAAAAAGGGGGTGAAAGCCTCCCTGCGTATCCTCAGTTTCTCATTACTTGGAGAGACCACAAAGAATTTCCCGGAGCGTCGTGGCGCAGCGCTGCTATAAACAAACAATGAAGGTAACAAAAGGCGCCTCGCTCCCCTGAGATTCCCTGCACAAGCAAAGTATATGAAGCATGATTTTTTTTCCCCTTTTGGTAAAGCATCACTCGAGATTTTATTTTTAGAAAGCATCCCAGTTTTTTTCATAAAGATTATAATATGTATTTCTAATGAGACGATGTATATAA
>JAXIVD010002904.1:0-50000 GCA_036785275.1 Cancer borealis
TCTCTCTCTCTTTTTTTTTTTTAACGTTTATGGAACCACTACCGAGTCTTCTACATGATATGTGAGTTTCGTGTTTGTACGTGACACGGATCTATTCTCCAATTTAACCTTACTATCATTATTTTTATTGTTATTAATAACTTGATTATCATAACATTCAACCAATACTGTGCATTCGGGTGTAGGTAGTGCGGGGCCTCATTTACGCCATCATACCGTAATGTAATGGAATTGAGCTCTAGTGTAGGTGGTCAAGTTGATAAAGTATCATGAGGTTCCGAAGAATGGTGCTGTCAGGAAGTTGTCAACATAACCACAAGCAGTCAAAACAAACAATGAAAAACATAACCTCTACCTCAACTTCGTTGGCGAAGGAAAGTAATGGAATCAAGAATGTGAACTTAATGTATAGTAACTCAACATTACAGGCGTATTTGCAATGCATGAAATGATTCAATTACAATAAACTATATAAAAAATATATGATATTTTGAAATCTGCGGGACACAATTATCAGCTGTTGAAGGTAAACAATAAACACGTATAGAACTGGATTCCTTAGTTTATATATTCCAAGACAACGATGGTACAGAAAGGAAATCAGATCGTCAAAATATCGACGACTCTATTGTCTCTGTGATAAAAAAAGGTCGACATACAGAATGTGAGATGGAGCAATTGAAGGTAAGTCTAATAAAAACTATTTAGACCTAAGTCATTTGATACAAGGCTATACGAAGTGGAGAGTAGGGTTTGTGGCGAGGCTCGGAAGAGATGAGTGTTTCTCAGCCCAACCATGTCCTTATCTAGTACCTTTGTTTATTTTTCTTTAAGCCAGTCGTACCTTTACCTTTGTTTTCCTGCTTCTGAATATAAAGTTTATAATGTGAATTGAGAATAAAACATCCCTTCTCTCCTTGCTCATCCTGCACTCCTCTCCCGCCAACAGCCAACTCTATATATATATATATATATATATATATATATATATATATATATATATATATATATATATATATATATATATATATGCGTGATGTGCACCCCAACTGGTGCCCTGCACATTATTGATCAGAATCAGAATTTGCCAATGACTTAACGACTTTTCATGTTATTTTTTTGTTAAAGTATGGATATTTCTTTACAACTTCTGCTCCACCTCTTTCTTTTTCTCTCTTTCTCTATGACTATACATAGTGTACTCAACACATCTGTGAAGGTTTCAGGCGGTGCTCACCATTATTTACCTCGCAAAACGTCTTTGAAGTTATGTTATGTTATGTTATGTTGGTCATGTTATGATAAGTTATGGTTAGGTTAGGTCCGGTTCAGTTAAGTTCGGTTATATAAGATATACATTTTATAACCTAAAAGTTAGGTTCCGCAATTTAGATTTTTTCTGGATTTGAGCAATGAAATGTAAAAATCTTACATAACCGAACCTAACAACCTAACTTAACCTAACTATAACATAACCGTAACCTAACCTAACAATCTTAACCTAACCTAACAACCTTAACCTAACCATAACTTAACCTAACCTAACCAACCTAACATAACATAATCTCAAAGACGTTTTGCGAGATGAATAATGGTAGCAAGTATTACTCTACATATTGGCATAACATATCACCAAGATAATCTGCCCTTTTTGATTGAATTAGGTGTGAAAAGGAGGGGATGGCCATGGTTAAAGAGGTTCCATGATTGTGGGTATTATTCCACTGTTATGCCACTATGCCTTAGTGGTGCAGTGGTTGACTGCAAATCCGTTGGCTCGAGTTTGATCCTGGACGAATGCAGGCGACACATAGCTCACCCAGCTGTTCATCCTCCCAAACGGATTGGTAAATAAATGGTTACCTAGGGAAAGTAAACTGTGGAAAGTCGGATGTCACAGTGACCGTGTCCTGGCGTAATGGATTGATTTCCACCACAGGCTCAAAGGCTTGTATGACGGGAGATTAGCGTCAAACTATTGAAAAAGGTGCAGAAAAATTATTGTGAAGTATTGCAACAGGACCTGGACAAAATATTTGAGTGGTCCTGTGTATGGGAAATGGAACTTGATACAAAAAAATGCAGTGTAATGGAATTTGGGAAGAGCAAGAGAAGGCATAGGGGCATTTATTCAATGGGGAAGGAGAACATTAATAAGAAGAAAGAGGACAAAGACTTAGGAGTAACCATTATAATTAATATGTCAACTTAGAAACGCATAAATAAGATTACTGGTGAAACCTATGATTTATTGCGGAATATACGGGTGGCTTTTACATATGTGGATGAAGGTATGATTAAGAAACTGATAACGACTTTGGTACGACCAAGAATATAATATGCAGCAACAGTATGGACACCAATTTAAAAAAGAAAATATAAGAAAACTGGAAGAGTATACAGAGAGCAGCAACAAAGCTTCCCCGAAATTTAAGAGAACTGTCATACAAAAAGAGGCTACAGATACTGGGTCTTACAACTTTTGAGCAGAGGAGGGAAATAGGAGATCTAATAGCAGTGTGCAGAGTGATGAAGGGATTACAAAAACTAGATAGAGAAAATTTACTAATTTGGGACACCAGGGACACTAAAGAACATAGAAAGAATCTGAAGAAGGACATCTGCAAAAGAGATATCAAGAAGTTCAGGTTCCCAGAACGATGCGTAGAGGTGTGGAATGGCTTGGAAAAAGGAATAGTCCATGCAAGAACAGTTGATGAATTTAAGAAAAAGCTAGATACGTATAGATATGGAGACTGGAAAGCTTGAGCATAACTTTTCGTGTATATTACAACTAGGTAAATACACAGACACTGCTTGCTAGCTTAGTGGTAACATCTCAGCCTGTCACTTGGCAGGCTCGAGTTTGCATCTCGCTCAAGGTGCATTATCAAGCAGTTACTGTCCTCCTTGAGCAAGAGGATCCAGTGTGTGGTGTGTGAAAGATCACAGCTTTACCTATAGAATGGGCTATAATGAGCTGTAAGCTCTCTTCAGTATGGTAAAAGTTGGCGATCGTGAGTACAGCACGTGATTGGCAAGACCATGTTGAATAACAAACACACACACACACACACTACTAGTTGGGAACAGAGGGTACAGATCAATGGGAAGAAATCAGGGATCAGTTCTAGGACCGTTGTTATTCATAATGTATATAAATGACTTAGAGACAGGAATAAACAGTGATATCAGTAAATTTGCCGATGACACAAAGATAAGAAGACTGATAAAGAATTTAGATGATGCTAGGATGCTGCAGGATGACTTAAATAGGCTGTACGAGTGGTCAGAGAAATGACAGATGCAGTTTAATGTTAACAAGTGTAGCATTATGAGCGTAGGTAAAGGTAATAGGCCTGTAGACTGCACATTAAATGACTACCTTAGGAAGGTCATATAGAGTGAGGGACTTAGGAGTTCAAATAAGCAGTGACTTGCGCCCCAGGGAACAGTGTATTATTGCTATAAATAGGGCCAACAAGATACTGGGATTTATTAGTAGGTGTGTGACAAATAGGAGTTCTGAGGTCATTCTGAGGTTGTATTTAGCGCTAGTTAGACCCCACCTAGATTATGCAGCTCAATTTTGGTCCCCTTATTATAGAAAGGATGTAGGCTCCTTGGAGGCAGTTCAGAGAAGAATGGCCAAGATGATTCAGGGGCTGAGAAATTTACCCTATAAAGATAGATTAAAACGTCTTAATCTCCGCTCCCTAGAGAGAAAGAGGGCAAGAGGGGATATGATTGAGGTTTTCAAACGGGTAAAAGGAATTAATAAGGGAAACATTGATCAGGTTTTAGAATGTAGTATTCTGGATAGGGTACGTGGAAATGGGTACAAGCTAGAAAAACTTAGATTCAGGACAGGCATGTGTAGATGTTGGCTCACTAACAGAGTCGTGAACGATTGGAATAGGCTGGGTAGACACGTAGTAAGTGCTGAGTCAATAGGTAGCTTTAAAAGACGGTTGGATGAGAGTATGGATAGGGATGACAGGTGGGATGGCTAAATATTGGATTAATCCAAGGGTGGAGTACAAGAAACTGCCTCATGTAGGTCATTAACTGGCCTCTTGCAGTCTCCTCATTTCTTATGTTTCTTATGTTTCTTATGTTTTTTTTATCTAAACTTCTTACAGACTATAGGTATACACACAACTATTATAGGATGGTTACAATTCTTAAGGTTAAAGACTCCCTTGTCGTGGAGGCATGTATTTTAAAATTAACCCTAGTCCTTATTATAAAGAAACAATGAGAGAGAGAAAAAACATATATAGAAGACTGAAGTGTGCTTGGATGAAATCCATGTACAGATGCAAGTCAAGTCTTTTGCCAGGGCCACTCTGTTGAGGAAGTTCCCCGTAACAAAAATTTGGCAAAACTAGACTTAACATTATAATGAGTAATGTTCAAAGAAGAGTATAACTAAAACCATTTGATGAACTACCATCTGCTTGTATAAAGGGACTTTGATATTGTTGGTAAGCAGGTGAGTGAGCACATGCTGCTGCCACAGGTGGCTCCAAGAATACATCCTGTAAAATATGAACTATACCACCTAAGTGGGCTCGATGCCTTAGTGTATGATGAAGAAAGGTCAGCTGTCCCAACCTCAGTAGATGTTCCTTTACTTTCTCTGGCTGTTTCACAATACAAAATTAGCTCCTGCCTTTGTTTGTAAGTTTGATTTCTTTGTTTGTGAAATTACTTAAAACTAAAATTTAGTATTGTTTTAGTTTAAGAAAGGGAGATTATTAAGCATTCTTAGTCATTAGTGTCAGTGATAGTATCCCAAGATACTTCCTCTAATCAACAGATTTAGCATTATCAAGAGTTACCTCTATGTTGATAATACATTTGAATATATTCCTGATAAGAGTCTGCAAGTTGATAGGTTGATTATATTTTTTGACATGGAGAGAAAGGTTGAGAATGACTGGTTGAAGTATATGAAATAATTTGGAAGTTGAAGGTACAGTACCAATAGCATTAGAGATGACGTATGAGTCTCTTAAGAAAAGACCTAGACTGGAGAATTTAACAAAAAGAAATTCAAGAATGTGTAGGTTAACAAACTACCATTAGGTGACTAAGACTGATCCATTTAGGCATTGAATTTGCTTTTCAAAGCAGTGATGATGACAGTGACAGTAGTCAAATCCATTTCAAAATACTTTTTGTCCACCTTTTTGTTTTTACATGACACCATGGTAGCTTTGCATTTCTTAAGGTAATTTCTAGATGAATAGAAATTTATATTCTACTTGTATCATGAGCATGTACAACATAGATCCTTGTTTTTCCACAGTCGACACTATATGGCATTTTATGTGGATTGAGAGACAGTGTTGCTGGATTTGGACTCATCTTCACATACGACACCCAAGAACCTCCAAAAGATGTCAGTAGCTCACCTCAGGAGACTAGCTTGGCCCAGAGACGGGCAGCACAGCAGGCGGAGAAGAAACAGAAGCTTGCTGAGCAAAAAGAGTTAGTGCTGTGGAGGATCCTCGCTGGTTCCAATGTGCATGATTCACATCGCTATTGGTATTGTACTACTACCATGCTTTTCAATTAATTTCTCACTCATTATTTACATCTTCTATTACATGCATGCATATTGTAAGCATAGTAAATTCACTCAAGCATGATTATCTAACATACCTGGTCTATTGCTTTCAACTAATCACCACTTGTGGCTTTGTGTAGCAACTTTGTAACAGGGTAATGTCAAATTTTGCGTGTTATATGTACCCCAAAAAACGTTAAACATTTTATTTTGCAAAAATTAAGTAGGACTTCTTATGGAAAAAATAATGTTGGTTCCCTAAACTGCCAACCTTAACTTCTGTAATACACATTTATCACAAACTTTCTAACTGCTCCATTATTGCCTCACAATGTCTTGTAACAGTCTTTGCAGACAAAGTTGTTGTGTTCTGCTTAACCTTATCTGTATTTTTTAATGTAGTGGAGACAGTAGATTGAGATAGGCCTGGGCTATGAGGAATGGAATTGTCCTTCTCACCTGCCTCGTGGCACTTCCTTCCAATTAGGCTTTTCCTTGATATCAGTGCCATTAAGAGGTAATTTTACAGGACATAATGATGTAGAGTAATAAGTATTAGGGTTGAATAAACACCTAGAAACACTTTACAAAATCACAATAACAGAAGCTGTGATTATGGTGAGCACCCAGGAAAGATGATGTAGATGCGAAACTTTCATCTTTATAACGGCAGCTGGTTTCTCTTATTGTAGGGTTCTTTTTTCTCTCTTGTCATCCACATTTTTTGTGTGTAATAAAGTGTTCTGGCATAATTTTATGTGGTTGAAGAGGACGAGTGCAATAGTTGTGTTTGGGTCCTGATGGTATGGCTACTGCAGGCTGGGTGTTGTGATAGGTTGTTGATAGCTGGGGCAGTAGTGTATGAAGTAGTGCAGGTTTTCTACTTCAGCATCACACATGATGCACTGAGTACTATCATTCTCAAATTTTTTTCCTGTCATTAAGGTCATGGTTGTGCTGGTGGGTTATCATTTAGTAGTTCTTCAGACATGATGTTGGGTTTGAATTTATTATTTATTATTAGATTTTCCTTATTATGTACCGTACTTCTTTCATCCATTCTCTTATGTCCCAGTCCAAATGTCATATTTGTACATTCCAGTTATTTAATAGTGTTCTTAACCCAGTTGTAACGATTTATTTCCATTCTTCAGAGAACTTCTTTTAGCAGAGCATTTCTGGAATCTTCTTGCCTGTTATTACTTTCTTGGATCTTTATATTCTATTTGTCTATGATTAATTTTAAACATAAAAATTTACCCTCCATGATTCTTGCCTTCATGCGAGAGGCTCCAACTTGTCCTCTTAGTGTGCATATTTGTGCATATTTTGGGGCTCTTAGTATCTGCCTATACACACTGTTTTCTATTGTTTGTAGCTTCTCTATTTCTTTATCAGTTAGATTCAGGATGTTGGTTCCATATAATACAGATGGTAGGTAGACATTTTTCCAAGAGGATTTTCCTATTATTAGTTTGTGGCAGCTTCTTGTTATGATGGAGTAGGTCAAGTTAGTCAGTTTGTGCTTTGTTTATCATGTGTTTTTGTTTTGTAAAGATGTTTCTCTTATTTGTTAATACCAGTCCCAAGTATTTTATTTTATCTGTTATATGTTCTGGTTGCTGTTCCAAGTTGTAGATAATAAATCTGCTCTTGTTCTTATTTATATCTAACCCAAATTGTCTGCTGGCGTCTAGGAGTGTTCTTATGTTTGTTCTGGCTTCTTCTATATAGTTGTAAGCTATCATCAGCATAAAACAAGGTGTTTATATTGATATCTCCGTTGTAGAATCCTCTTACTTTTCTCCAACTCTTGAAGTATCAAGTACGTTATGTATGTTTGAAGAGTGTGGTGTAGCCAGTACATTCTTGTCTTAATTGACTTGTGACTTTTATACATGCCTTCATATCCATCTGGGTTTTGTCATCCTTGACATGAATGGGATGTACTTTGTGATTTATCAGGAGATTCTTATTTTTTTTTTTTTTTTTTTTTATTAAAATACTTTGCTAAAGTCAATTGATGTTACAACAAGCAGCTGCTTAAGCATGTAGATGTCTTCTATGCAGTATTGGAGTATGAACAAGTTATCTTCAATTCTTGTCCCTTTAGTGAATCCATTTTACCATGTTCTTCTATTTATTTTTGATTACTACCATGAATATCTTGTAGATATAGTTTGTCAGCGCTATAGGTCATAAATCCATAACTGTGGGTCTTGCATTTTTTGGTATAATTTTGGTATGCGATGTTCTCCATTCCTCTGGTATGTTTCCTATTATAGTGCACAGATACACCAAAATCAAGCTTCTGCAATAACAGATTCTTACTTTTCTGTTTCTCACTGTTATCCATAGAGGAAACTGCAGTTCTTTTTGACATTTTCATTTTCAGTCTTCAAAGTTAAAAAAAAATTTGTAAAAAATATACAAATTATCTGTGAGCAGCAGAGGCGGTGTGCGTCTGACGAGCTTTGATGTGCAGACATTCTGGAAGAAATGTTCGGTTTTTGGAGCTTTTCGTTTTTCGGAATTTTGAATAAAAGATTGTGAGCCTATATACTATCTCATCTTCTTGATATATTTTCCTTGTAGCTTTCTAATGTTATTCCACATTTGTGTCTTATCAGCTATTTTCTTGATATCAGCAGTCAGTTTCTTCTCGTGTCTCTAGATTTCTTATTTTATTATAAAGCTGTTGAACTTTAATTTTTTGTATTATAGATATATGTTTTCTAGCATCTTTTTGTCTTCTTTTGTTCTTGTATTTCTTCTTTCTTTATTATGCTGCTTTCTTTCTTACATTACATGTCTAATCTCCTCAGTTATCCATGGTGCCTTTCTTTCTCTAAACCTGTCTGTTCTCTTCCTGTACATCTCTTACCTCTTCCATTATCATGTTATTTAGTGTGCTTACATTGTCAATATCTATGCCCTGTAGTTTAATTTCCAATTGTTGACCATACATCTCTTAAGTTTTCCTTTTCTGTACTATAGTATTCTCCTATTTCCCAAGTTTTCTTAGTGAACTGATTTCTGTTTTCTTATATGATTTTTAGCTTTACTTCTAGATTATGATTGAGATGTCAATTAATTCTTGGTTTTTCATCTATATTCATATATGTATATATATCATCAATTTTTTTGTTGCAGATGGCATAGTCTATAACACTTTTTTGGTTGTTTCGGTTCCATGTGTACACTCCTTCACAGTTCATGTCATCATTCAGCAATAACTCTCTTCTCATTTTCATTGATTGCTTATGTTCCAAAGAACCCAAAGTGACCATTGAAATCTCCAATCATTAACATCGGAAATTCTTTAGAGGTTTCAATGATTTTATCAAGCTCACCTTTTACTGACCTTTATTTTTCCTTGTCAGATAATGAAAAGTATACTACTACATATATTAGTTTCAATTTCATAATGCTGGCTTTCAATAGCATGATGTCTCTGTTTATGGTTTGTTTGTGCACCATTTCAATACCCTTTGTGTTTATGTAGCACCAATAGTCACCTTTTTTATCTTTCCTATCTTGTTTGTTATCAGATTTCCTTATAGGATCACTCACTAGCATATGTCTATAATCAGCTGAATTTCTGCCAAACAGATTATGTCTAACTTTTCACTAATGGTTTTTCTATTTTGTACGTCTTTTGTGTGGTAATTCCTTGAACATTTAATAACATTATATTTGCTGCATCTGAATGTTTTATCTATTTTTTCTGTTTTCCTTTTTCAGATGTTTGTTTGGTTATGACCGTTAGCTTCCCCATGGGAGAATATTATTAATTTATTTCTTTATCATCCATCCTTTCTCTCCAGCATCTCTCTTATGTTTCAGCTTTTCTCTCAATTTCTGGTTTTCTTCCCTTCCCTTCCTGTTCATGTCTGGTGCTATTGCTAGTATTTTGTACCTGATGCTAGTTTCTTCTTTAAGCTTTTTTGTGCTTCCTATCACAGTCCATTTTTGTCTCATCACCTAGTTTCAATAATGTTGGCCGTACTCAGTTTCCGTCTCTTCCTGAATCGGATCACTTTCATTACTTCAAAATTCTCTACTTTCAGCTTGTTTCTTAAAATGTTATGTAATTCCTGAGTGTCCTCCTCTTCTCTTTCCCTGGATTCATCCTTTCCTGACCCAGGCACATTGTAAATCACTAGATTATTTCTCTTAGTCTGCCCTCTCTTCCATGTTTTCCTCTAGTTTCATCATTACCTAATAAGTTATATCTTCAATCTCATCTTTCTGTGGCTCATACATTTCTAACTTCTTTATCCAGTCTTCTAATTCCTTCATATTCTGAATAATCATCATTATCCGAGGTTTGCACTTTCTACAGAACCAGGGCTCCTGAGCTATTATCATCTCTCATTGCATCCAACAAGGCTTTACTTACCTTTTCACATACAATATGGTGCCAGGTTTTTCTTAATTAAATTTTCTTAATTAAAGCCTCCTCTTGTTTCACATATGTCTCCTTTGCTGAATAGCTTGAGAAAGTGTTATTTTGGTCCTCTAAGTAGGTAGCAATACAACCATCATTTCCCTTGATTGGTGACAAAAAAAAAAACAAATCATATGATGAAGGTTTTGAATTCTGTATGAGGCAGTTCTAATGTAGAACACATTCAGTCTTGTAAACGTCTTAGAAGAACATTTTCTAAAGCTATCTGAAATCTGCATTTTCAAGAGGCATGTAGTTGTTTTTTTAGCTAGCCACTCAGGAAGCTTAGAGTTGTTCTCAGTGATCATTATACCAGTTTTATTCCTTATATATTTTAATTAGATTAATTGACACATTTCATAATGGAGAAATTAATAAGGATATGGTTTGTTAGAAAGGGTCACAACTGTACAGCACTCCCTCCAATTTTGTGTAAAATTGGTTGACATTGCAGGCCACAAAATGCGAATTCGCAAAATTTGATTAATTAACCTTATGGTGATTTAAGTCACATTTTTGCCCTTGTTTGTACACAAATACTTGTAATTATACATCCTACAATACAGAAAAATACAGAAAAACATGAGCATTGTTATTATCCATAAGAAAATCAAATCAAATGATCATTTCACTGTACCTGGGCTTGCAGAGATGGAGACTGGTCTCGGTTGCAAAATTGGTGTATCGCAAAATTGGAGAGAGCACTCTATATTGTTTTTCAGAGTGAATATGACCATGATTGTGATTGTTCCCCAGAATACTTACATAAGTTAAGATAGCTATGGGATGACATGATACACAGTGGTGTATCTGGTAAAAGATTAAGTGCTGACAGAAAATTGCTTAATTTGCATATATTGATCCTACTAAATCTCTGAACCTTCACCAAATAGTATTTAGTTGCACTTTAGTTTACTAATGGTTTTATAGCATTTTAAAACAATTTAGAAATTATAAGTATTTAAAACATACATCGTTATTGCATTAAGACATTTCATTATTAGTCTTTAGTCTTAACATAGTAACTAATTAAAAGATGTATAACTGAGCACTGTTGATTTTCTGAACTTCTTGGTGGGCTTGATGTTACATTGATTTTTTGTTGCAGGGAGGATGAAAACAATGTGCTCTATCGCATCATGCAATGCAGCATCCTTAATGGGATGGTTTTTGGCCTGAGTTTGCTCTTCTTTGAATATGTGTTGCTGCCAAGCCTCAGTATGATAATGGGGCATTTCTTATCCAGTGGAAAAGAAGACAGCAGAGTTTGGATGCATGTACAGCCTGTGCTTAGTGCACTTTTCAACATGTTCTGGGTGATGCCTATCTTTGTCCTTTCTCGGATCATCAACACCATCTGGTTCCAGGTGAGAAAAAGAATATTCAAAAACAATTTTTTTTGTGTCCATGTCCTAAGATTTCTTTGTGTCAGTAAGCTTGAAATCTCAATCCTTTTCTGTTTGTATCATGATAATCTGTCTGTCCATTTTATCTGCACTATTCCCTCAGTTTTTTTTTTTTTTTTTTTTTTTGATACATTGAAAGGGTACTAGCCAAGGGCAAACAAAAACAGGTTGAAAAAAAATCCCACTTGTTGCCAGATCCTGTAAAAGAGGACAGTAGGAGAAATAGAGGCAGGGGGTGGAGGTCCAACTTAGTATAAGAGGTATCATGATGTGACATGACGTGAAAGAATTCACGTCATAGACAGGTGGAAAAACAGACAAAGGAAGAGAGTTCCAGAGTTTACCAGTGTAAGGGATGAAAGAGTGAAGATTCTGGTTAACTCTTGCATTAGGAAGATGGACAGAATAGGGATGAGAAAAAGTAGAAAGTCTTGTGCAGCAATGCTGTGGGAGGGGTGGAGACATGCAGTTAGCAAGTTCACAAGAGTAGTCAGCATGAAAATTGCGGTAGAAAAGAAATGAAGATGCAACATTGCGTCATTGACTTAAAGAATCAAGACAGTCATTTAGAGAAGGAGAGTTGATGAGACGAAAAGATGTGTGAATTGAACCCTCCAGACATGAAAGCCATACTCCATACATGGGCAGATAAGGCCACTGTAAAGAGCAAACAGCTAGGAGGGAGAGAAAAATGGACGCAGACACCATAGGACACCTAACTTCTTATAAGGTGATTTAGTAAGAGTAGAGATATGAAATTGCCAGTTTAGATTTTTAATAAAGAATAGATCAAGTGTGGAGGTGGAGGAGAGCAGCAGGTGAGTATCATTGAAGAAGAGGCGATAGTTATCTGGAAGGTTATGTCGAGTAGATAGTTGTAAAAATTGAGTTTTTGAGGCATTGAACAAAACCAGGTTTGCTCTGCCCCAATCAGAAACAAGTAAAAGATCATAAGTTAGGCATCCTATAGCATCTTGCCTTGAATCATTAACTTTTTGTTTGGTTGGGCGTCTGTTGTATGACGTTGAAAAATGCAAGGTGGTGTCATCAGCATAGGAGTGGTTAGGGCATTGAGTCAGATTTAGGAGATCATTGATGAATAATAGAAAGAGAGTGGGTGATAGGACAGAACCCTGAGGAACACCACTGTTGATAGGTTTAGAAGGACAGTGACCGTCCACTACAGCAACAATAGAACAGCCAGTAATGAAACTGGAGAAGGATTTAATCCTTATGAGGCTACTTTAGAAATTAAAGATTTATGCCAGACTCTATCGAAGGCTTTCGATGTGTCAAGGCCAACAACAAAGATTTCACTGGAGTCCCTAAAAGAGGATGACCAAGATTCAGTTAGAAAAGCAAGAAGATCAGTAGATTGACCTTTACGAAAACCATACTGGCAATCAGAGAGAAGGTTGTGAGCTGATAGATGCCTCATTATCTTCTTATCAAGGACAGACTCAAAGGCTTTATAAAGGCCGGAAATCAAAGCTATAGGGCGGTAGTTTGAAGGATTGGAGCGGTCGCTCTTTTAAGGGACAGGTTGAATGTGAGCAAACTTCCAGCAAGAAGGATAGATATAACTAGAGAGAGACAGACAAAAGAGTGTGACCAGGCAGTGAGCGAGTTCAGAAGCACAGTTTTTGAGAACAACAGGAAGGACTCCATGTGGATCATAAGCCTTCCGAGAATCAAGGCCAGAGAGGGCATGGAAAATGTCATAATGAAGAATTTTGATTTTAGGGATGAAGTAGTCAGAGGGTGGAGGAGTAGGAGGAATATGCCCAGTATCATCCAAAGTAGAATTGGTAGTAATGGTTTGAGCGAAGAGTTCAGCTTTTGAGAAAGAAGAAACAGCTGTGGAGCCATCTGCTTGAAGTAAAGGAGGGAAAGATGAAGAGGTAAAATTGTTGGAGATATTATTGGCTAGATGCCAGAAATCACGAGAAGCTAGAATTGAAAAGATTTTGACATTTTCTATTTATGAAAGAGTTTTTAGTAAGTTGGAGAATAGATTTGGCATGATTACAGGCAGAAATATATAGGGCATGAGTTTTAGCAGATGGATAGGTACGGACAGAGCTGTGGACCGAAGTCACTGTAGGCCGGGCATTTGTCAGCAATACCAAGATCACTGATCTTGGTATTGCCAACAGTGCAGTAATCTTTGCTGAATCACTAGAGGTTCCGGCTGAGGCACTGCAGGAGGAAAAGAGAATACATGAGAAGAACAGACACCAGAAGACCTATTGACCTATACTGGGGTATCTGCTGGACTACATACTACTACAAGTACACTAAGAGTTTGAGAACAGGATAGAAACAGAACAAGGCTCTTTACCACCCTCCTCTCCCTTCAGCAACATGCCAGCAGGAAAAACGGATAGAAGGGAACACCGTGACATTGTAGAAAACATGGCCATGGAAATTTTATTGTAAAGAATGAAAATAGAGATACTATGCTATACTATACTAGATTACTATTGGGGAGGCAGTAATACAGTGGTCTAGCGCTTGGGTATGCGAGCCTAGGGTCCCGGGTTTGAATCCCCATTATTCGTTGACCCTTTTTCTTTGATATCACCGCCGAGTGGCCAAAGACTATCCAAATTGCTGCCATACTGTTCTCAGACGGGACTTACAACGCTTATATGCATCTGACGCTGTAGTAGCAATTAGCCTCGCACATTCTCAACATATTCAAGAGAGAATGTAAACATTTGAGGTGTCACTATAAAAAATCTGAAAACCTATGCCAAATAACAGGCGAGGCAACTCCATCTATTCCTCCATAAGCCTACTGGCACCAATGTGATAGAAAAAAAAACTATACTATACTAGACTAGACTACCACTACTGATGGTACATCCTGGATGGGGAATAATATTAATATTGTATCAATTACTGCCACTACAGTTCTCATCTGTAATATAGGGACATAAGATTAGTTTCATGGACATTATTTTGATAGGTGTTCATATCATTTGTTCTAAATCATATGCTCATATGAAATGGGAACTAGTGAAGTAGACACAGACAGAAGGACCCATACTGCAACTGTTGTTCAGGTAGAGATGCGATTCTCGTTTACTTCGGATCAGGGGATCTCTCAGTACTCTGGCAACCAACAACTGTAGCCCCTCACCAGTCTAAGTCACTCTACACCATGCATCCCTTAATTATCGGTAAAGTAAATTTCATATGCACAGTTTCACATATGCTCGCATTGTTTACTCTAAATTGTATGCTCATCTCAAATGGGAACCAGTGAAGTATACACAGACCAGAAGGACTTATACTGCAGCTATTGTTCAGGTAGAGATGCGATTCTCATTTACTTCGAATCAGGGGATCTCTCCGTATCCTGACAACCAACAGCTGCAGCGCCCCCACCAGTCTGAGTCACTTTACACCATGAATCCCTTAATTACCTTTTCCAAAGTAACCCTGTTTCTCTGAAATGTTTGTCTAATCTGGATTTGAAAATGTCTATAGTCTTAGAATCAACTATTGATGCTGGGAGTCTGTTCCAATGGTCAACAACTCTAACATTGAAGTATGACTTATGAGGCAAAACTCTTAGGATTTCAGGTCTCCTGGACCAAGATTAAGGTTCAGGTGTATGGAGGCTGAAACAGTACAGTCCATTCATGTGTATGGCGACAATGTTTATATCTTAGAAAGCTTCAGATACCTTGGTAGCATAGTTTATAACAACGGTGGGTCACGTCTAAAAGTCTTATGGAGGGTTGGCCATTTTTTTTTCTAAATCACAAACTGTTGGTGCCAATAGGCTAAGATGGACTGCCTCTTGCCCGTTTTTTGGTGTAGGTTTTAGATTTTTATAGTGACACCTCGAATGTTTACGTTCTCTCTTGAATATGTTGAGAACGATATTGCTGCTAAACCCTCAAATGCATATAACATTTAGTCCCGTCTGAGGACAGTATGGCAGCAGTTTGGGTAATCTTTGGCCACTCAGCGGTAATACCAGTGAAAGATAAGTGGTCAACGGATATCGGGACTCGAACCCGGGACTCTAAGTTTGCATGCACGAACGTTAACCACTGTACTACTGCCTCCCCACAATGTTATGCATTCACTCAGCACAAGTATCTGGCATTGTTGATACCTGTGCAGACAGACAAAGATTCAGATCTTCAAGTCACTGGTGATCCCTGTCTTACTGTATAGCTGTGAGACATGGACACTATATACTGAACTGAAGAGGCAAATTGATGCCTTCGAAGAATCATGGGATATTGCTCCGTGATACTGAATCAAGGCCAATATAGTCTGCCAATGTCAACTCCAGCTATATGGGCATGTGGCACGTTACCCAGAAGCTGATCTTGCTTGTCTGATTGTCTCTAAAAGGGATAACCCGTCATTGAAGAGGCCAAGGGGGTGCCCTCAAGGTTTTGGGCTGTGGAAAGTTGATGCTACCTGTAGGGATTTACTTGGTATGGGAAGGGGGTCTGCATGGAGACTCATGTTGGGTGATTGCCGAGGTTGGCATCAAAGGGCGGGCGAGAACCTAGAATGTTGCCTTGTGGTATACCAGAAGAAGCAGTGATAGCATTTGAGGTAGAACTATCAAGAAGAAAAGAAAGAGTATGTATCAGTCTTCTACAGGAATTTACACATAAGTGTCTTGTTAGAAGTATTGAGAAATGTAATGATACGATGTAATTTACAGTGTTGGGTAGAATTTAGTTATTTTATTTTTCACAGGACATAGCAGACAGTGCCTACCGTCAACGCCAGGGCCAGCCACAGCTCATCAGCAGTTTGAGCAAGATGGTGGCTGACATCTTCATTTCCATTTTCATTCAGCTCCTCTTCTTAATGCAGGTACTTCCTACCAGCAAAAAATTTACTCTTTGTCATATATAGGTAGAATTCAATAGAATCCTGTTTAACCCAATGAACGTGGATGAAGTGAATGAGAATACTGACTACCTTGTGGACATCTTGGGGAGGCGGTGGTCTAGTGGCTAGCTGTCGGACACCGCAGCTCAGGGTCCCGCGTTTGAGCCTCGGCATGGGCTGGCCACTTTTCTACGTTACTACAGCCGAGTAGCCTAAGATCACCCACATGCTGCCATAACACTATCCTCGCCGGGACTGCAACGTTATATGCGCAAGGAGTTTCTGCTGGCAGCATGAGCCCAAAGCGTCACTTTAAAAATCTGACTCGCGCTACTAACGGGCGGAGGCCAACCATCTAATGTCTCCCTGAAGTCTACCGGCGCTATGGGTAAAAAGATAAAAAATCTGTGCAGAGAGAGGTTTGTTCCTTGCAAACACCTTCATTCAACACCAGATGATCCACAGATATACTTGAACACGGGGTAATATGAGAAGTCTGATAGAATATTAAGCAGTGGATAAGAGGATGAAGAGAGAAGTTATGTGGTGAGAAATATACTTAGTGTCTCTGATCCCCTTACTTTATTGGCAAAAGTAAGGATCAGAACTAAATGGGAGTTTGGAATAAATATGAGAGGGAAGCAGGTTTATAAGGAGTTGGCGAGAGAAAAACTGTGATAGTGAATACAAGGATACATATAGGAGACTGGGAATAGCCAGAGAATCAAAAGTGAATTATTTGTTTGAAGTCTTTAAAGGATTGTTGATTCAAGTAACTTGAAGTAGTTGGTTATAAAGTATAAGAGTGGAAAGAAAGGGAGTACATGGTAGACAAATGAGATAAAGGAAGTGGTAAAGGACAAAGGAGAGCTGACAAGATATTGCAACAGAATGTGCCTGAGGAAGAGAGAGAGAGAGGGGGGGTGAGAGAGAGAGAGAGAGAGAGAGAGACAGAGAGAGAGAGAGAGAGAGATTAGTAAGGAAGGTAAAGACGGTTTGGGATAGAGTTGTAAGTTAAATACGCATCACGAAAATAGGAAGTTATTTTGGAAAGAGTTTAACCCCTCCAGTCCGGGCACGTTCCTCGATTTTGACTTTTCACACTGCCCTCACTCTCAACCTATATATTGTACTGACATAGAAATTGTTTATTACTTTCCTTCAACTCTTCTTCTTTCCAGTGGTACTATCCCCATGTTTCTATGATGTGTAGTTATAGAGACATGACGAGTTGAATGAGACATCATCTGGGTGTGCAGACAGGCGATTGTTCGTGCGTGTGGAGCGGCTGTGGCTTTGTATCCGCCACCTCTTGATATGTGACCGTACGATAGAATGCTTGGAACCTCAGTTACAGCGAGAACCCGGGTTGCGTTGAGGGTTGGAGTGTGGTGTCAAAGTTAGGGGTGGTGCACTTGGCTGGCTGGTGGCGGCCAGGGGTTGGGACGTGCGCAAATCACGTTCACATGAATCAGCTTTTGCTAGGGTCAAGCAGGAACGGAAAGGGGAGTGGAACGTAGGCATGATAGCACACATTATTCTGCTGCATAGCGAAATCCGCTCAAGGTAACCTTATTTAGCTAAAAAGTGGCTATGACAGATATTTCTGTCACCCGGACCCTAGAGGTTAAAGAGAAATGGACGGAGGAGAGAAAAAAATGTTGGGAGAAAGAGAAGGGAAGATGGAGTCCTCGATGGAGGAAATGAGGAAGTGAAAGTCTTCTGGAAGTGGTACTTTGAGAATTTGATCAATGCACATGTGAAGGGGAGGGCTGTAGTGTTAAATATATTGTGACCATGTCTACAGAGTGAAATAGAGAAGAATTAAATAAAGACAGTACTAAGGAATGGGAAGCTGAAGATAAGAAAAGCTCCAGGCGTTAATGACATAACAGAAGAGATATTTAAGTAGGGGGATATACAGTTGTGAAATCGTTGCTGTGGATATGAAATTTTAACTTGGAAGGAAGTGGGATCCCAGAAGGTTGGAGGAAAGCCATCATTGTGCTTTTATAAAAAGTGAAAAGGATCACAGATGACGTTGCCCAGTTGTAAGGAGATAAACATACTCAATATACCAAGCAAAGTATTTTAAATAAGAAATTGAAAGAGATTTCTGAAAATAATGTAAATGCAGAACAGGGGGATATAGGAAGGGGAGAGGATGTGTAGATCTGATTTTTGCTTGCAAATCTTCAATCCGTTGTCTGCCCTCTTCATGATCTTGGTTTTATACTCTGTGGTGGACTTTTTCAAAGTTGGCCTTCATGATATTCTCGTCTCTTTACCACCTTTCCTTTCTTCTTTGATGGCCCTGCCTACAGTTTCCACCAATTCTCCCAGCGCCACTATTATCTTTAGCCGTCATAACTATAGCGAGTTTATGACTGTATATGAAACAGACACTCAGAAAAACACTTTTAGGTGGTGAGTACACTAGTGGACTGATGGAAATCTATGTAGCAGGGAGATCGCCTCGGCATTGCTCGACATGAATTGGCTTGAGTCTGTTTACATGATTGTATTTGAGTTGCATTGGCGAGATTCACGATTTGGGAGGTTTGGGAAGTAGTTTTGAGATACGAAATGGCGAGATTTGAGAACTTACTGTACAGGCCCGAGCTACACTCGTGTGGTCCTATCTCTATATCTATTTTTGTCCAGTTTTTCCTTCAATTGTTGTATGTAAAAGAGTGTGTGTGGGAAAGAGTTTTTAGTGGATCAGGTTAGTAGCTGATAGATGGATTCAGTAGCTCTACCAGAGATGAGCCATGTACCTATTGATATGTAATCACTTTTATAGTTTATTTTTTACTACTTTTCTTTTATAAGTATAATGAATTTGGTCATGAAAATTTTGTTAAATGAGATCCAGATATTTAAAGTTCAGGTAAATGGGATTCTACTGTACTTGATCAAATAGTCATCTTATATATATGATTTTAGTTTTCACAATGGATGCTACATTTTTACATTATAACTCCTTGGCTTTCCCACAGGCCAGTTTGTTAAGGATGCTGCCACTGGTGGGTGTGAGCACATTTCTGAGTGGCATACACATGTGCATGTTACATGCACTTTATGCCTTTGAATACAGGTGGTTCAACATGGGCTGGGAGTTGTACAAAAGGTTGAGGTGAGTTGCTTCTATACCACTTACAAAGATATGCACACATAGAAATTTTGCAGTGACAGGTGTTTCATGTATTGGGTTACCATAAAATTGAATCAATCACCATTGCCTATGAAAAGTAGGTAGTGGAGTTCCAAAATTCCAATTAATTGTCGTGGGAATAAGTAGAATGTCATCGGAAATGAGGCTGTGGAACGAACGGAGAATGCAGTTAGTAAGTTCGGAAGAGCAATAACCATATAGATCAGGAGTCGGCAACCTTTTCAGTGCAAGAGCTAGAGAAAGCTTCTAGGTGTAGCCAGTGGGCTGGAGTGACAAAGAGAACCAAAAAGTGACAGTGTACAAAATTTTATAGAAAAGCAAGCAAACCAGTAACTAGATTTTTTATATCATAAACCATTGGCGCCAGTAAGCTTCTATGGAGGCACAGATGGACTTGCCTCTTGCCTGTTATTTGGCATAGGTTTTTAGATTTTTTATAGTGACGCCTCAAAAGTTTACGTTCTCGCTTGAATATATTGAGAACGAAGAGAGGCTAATCGCTGCTATAGCTTCAAATGCATATAACATTGTAAGTCCCGTCTGAGGACAGTATGGCAGCAATTTAGGTACTCTTTGGCCACTCTGCGAGATCAAATAATGAAAAGAGGCAAACAAATCAGCAAAACAGTTTGTGACAATATGTTTTGCTTATGATCAGTTTGATAGTTCAGTAGGAGAATACCCAGTAGCCTATACTTTTGGACCAAAATTCTACTGAGGAGAGAGCAATGAAGCTCAGGGAAAATATGGAGGTTAACCTTATAAATACCAAAAAAAATGGAGCTTTAATGATAATCTGAATCCTAAATCAGTTTTTTCCTTACTTCATATATTGATACATTGTATTCCATGTGGCAGCTACATTGAAGCCAATTGGCCGTACTTCATTGGTTTTGGCTTCCCACTTGCTGCCATCACAATGTACCCTTCTTCTGTATACCTCAGGTAAGACTTCATATATATTCAGTACGAACTATGTGCATAAGTAATTGTACATTGCTCGTGTGGGTGGTTAATTAATTAAATGTAGTGTCTCATTATAAACCTCAACTTTCTTCCTATCATGGCATTAACAACTATACTATGAAAATTTTACTATTAGCAAAATATGTATCATATGCCTGTTATGTTGATGATAACTACATGGAAGTACTGTCGACCCTCGATTTAATGGACTAATGCGGAGGGACCCGTCTGTTAGTGTAAAAAGTCTGTTGCTTGGTTAAAGGCCATAATATAGCAATCCAGAAAAAAATCTAGGGTAAAATGCATAACTTTTGGGCAATAAAATATAAAAACCTTGTATAACCGAATCTAACCTAACCAAATCTAACCTAACCTAATCTAACCATAACATAACGTAACCTAACCATAACATAACTTGAAAGATGTTTTGCCAGGTAAACAATGGCGAACACCGCCTGAGATCTTCACAGATGTGTTGAGTACACTATGTATAGTATGTACGACCGTATTTATATTGATATCGTCCAAGCAGTAGTTATGCAGATTTACCCAAATACTTTTTGGCTTACCTTAACCTAAGTTGTATGTACAGTATTTACAGTTGCACTCAGTGGTTACTCTGAGTCAAAGGGAAGCGTCTGGGTGCAGGTATTAATCTTTATGCTCCGCCCACAATCATCTGATGTACCTAGGCTCCGCCTCCCTCCTAGGCATCAGTGTTGAGACCCCCATGGCATCTAATAAGTGTGTGTAGCATCTTGTCAGATAGAATTAAAGTTGCAGAATATCATGCAATATATATCAACTTCTTGAAACTATTAAAAACATTTGTTTTAATTTTTCTATACCTACCGCCTCAGTAGGTAAGACCAGTATCTAGTTATAGCGCCGCAATGTTAGGTTAGGTTAGGTTGGGGTTAGAGTTAAGATTAGGGTTAGGTTTCTCGAAATGAGAAAGCATACTTTGTCCAGAAATAAATAGTCCGTGCCTGAAAATTAGTAGGCTAACCTTATCTAACCTAATCTAGCTACGCACACTTATTAGATGCCATGGTGGTTTCAACATTGATGCCTAGAAGGAGGAGAGAGGTGGAGCCTAGGTACATCAGCTGATTGTGGGCGGAGCATTAAGATTAATGGCTGCACCCAGACGCTTCCCTCTTGAGTGCAACTGTAAATACTGTACATACAACTTAGGTTGAGGTAAGCCAAAAAGTATTTGGATAAATCTGCATTACTGCTCGGACGATATCAATA
Source organism: Cancer borealis (assembly GCA_036785275.1). Taxonomy (NCBI): domain Eukaryota; kingdom Metazoa; phylum Arthropoda; class Malacostraca; order Decapoda; family Cancridae; genus Cancer; species Cancer borealis. The sequence goes on from JAXIVD010002904.1 coordinate 21,702, forward strand.
TGAATATGAAGTCGTACATACTATACATAGTGTACTCAACACATCTGTGAAGGTTTCAGGCAGTGCTCACCATTATTTACCTGGCAAAAAACTTTCAAGTTAGGTTAGGTTAATTATGTTATGTTAAGTTATGGTTACTTTAGGTTATGGTTAGATTACGTTATGTTAGGTTTGGTTCGTTTAGGTTCGGTTATATAAGGTTTTTATATTTCGTTGGGCGTTTCACCCTAGATTTTAACGGATTATGTTACCGACGCGACCGCCACCTACTGGACTTTCTTTTACACTAACGGACTTTAGTCCGGATCTGGGTTAATTGTCCGCTAGCAGACAGAGTCCGTTAAATCTGAAGTCCGTTAAATCGGGGTCCGTTAAATCGAGGGTCAACAGTATTTACTAAAGTTTTGGACAACAGAAAAAAGTTTGTACTTATATTGATGTACAATATTTATGAATGAGTTATGTTCTTAAAGAAACATTCTTAAGGGAAAGAATATATAACTTTTTTCTCATTTCCATTATGTTTGATGAGATATCTTAGGAACATAAATGCTGTCTCTAGAGTGTTTTAATATAAGACTGTTTATATATATATATATATGTATATATATATATATATATATATATATATATATATATATATATATATATATGTATATATATATATATATATATATATATATGTATATATATATATATATATATATATATATATATATATACCGTATTTGATGGCTCATTAGACGCACCCGGTCACTTGACACTAGCTGGACACTTCAAACTGCTACAGCAGGAACAGTCACCCAAATGGCGCAGACGCCTGTGACGTCAGCACTATGTCATCTCCAGTGCGTTCAATATGATTACGCTCGTTCTGTATAAGAGCTCCTTGGATTTGCTTCACTTATTTCTGCACGCCGTTCTATACGGTTACGATCGTTCTGTACAATAATTTTTATTTAATAATTTTGGTTGCTCATTCTATAAGAAAATCGTTCTATCTAAACACGTTCTGTGCGGGACCAGGGTGTATATATATATATATATATATATACATATGTCAACCCTTGACTTAACAGACTAATGCGTAGGGAACCCTGTCCGCTAGTGTAAAAAGTCCGTTGTTTGGTTAAAGGCCATAATATGGCAATCCGGAGAAAAATCCAGGGTGAAAAGTCTAACTTTTGGGTAATAAAATATAAAAACTTTATATAACCGAACCAAACCTAACATAACCTAATATAACCATAACATAATTAACCTAACCTAACTTGAAAGATGTTTAGCCAGGTAAATAATGGTGAACACTGCCTGAAACCCTCACAGATGTATTGAATACACTATGTATAGTATTTACGACTTCATATTTATATCAATGTCGTCCGAGCAATTTTAAACTGCATGTTAGTATTATGTACAAAAAGTATACTTTTGAAAGTTACATTATGATTCAACACACAAAACTAAATCATGTATTGAGGTTCAGTAATGACATGATAATGAAAAATGATTTGATAAATGAACAGCACCTATTTCCTCAGTGGGTGCTTCTTCTCTCTGTTGTTCCCAGTCTTCATCATCAGTGCTAATGAAGCTGAACCTGTTCCTAATACAACGTAAGTCCTACCTTGTGTTTTCTGTAATTACAATATTGATTTATAATGTACTTTCACCCATTCTCATAATAAATCACTGAATCTTGGAATCAGATTCAATTTTTGTCTGGGGTCATATACAACTGGACTTAAGTATGTGGCTGTTTGGAATAAGAAAGAAGAAATGATAGTTTTTTTTAATGATGGTGTAAGTTTTGAAGACGATTTGAAGGTATAGATTTTATATATTCGCATTTTGTGAAACCGTTTTGAAGTGAAGTTTTGAGTGTAATAAATTGAAACCAGTAATGGATGAAAAGTGGAATAGAGATTATAGGATCTGCTTATGAATCTATGCAGTAATTCTTTCATGACAAGCAAAATTTTTTGGATAGCTCTCCTCCACCAAAAAGCGAAATTCACTGCCCAAGCTGTTTAAACCTGTTCTTTTGCTATCAAAAGTTGGGTTTGTATCCAAAGAAAAAATTATAAAATAAAATTAAAATTTCAGAATCTATTTTACTGTAATATTTGTCAATCCTGGTGTGAAATTTTTATTATGAATTTAAAAATTTTGACATAAACATGAAAAATCAAATGATTTTTTTGAAATGACTGTGGCAAAGAACATCTTTAGTTTATGCTAAATTGTCTGTGCATTACTGAAGAATATGTAGCAAGTAGATATTCACATTTAGTGGAGAAGACAAAATGCTGAAATGCTATGGTCAGTCAGAAGGACTTTCGCAAATTAATACATTACATAGTGAGTGGACAGGGTAACGGGGGAAACTGATGACTGCAGCAAAAGTTAGAAAGGTTGAAAGTTAACTAAATGGTAATGTGGGTCATTTTACTTATCTGACATGTGTGGATTTCCTTCTATTCAGTGTGGAAAATATTGTTGTATTTATCCATAATCTCTGGTGCCTCATTCTCTCTGTGAACATTTCTCAACAGGGTGGCCACATCAGAAGAGCCTCCACCTCGCCACATCCAAACAGTCCTTCCTTGCTTGTTCATCCCCTCACCCTCTATCATCACCTCTTTGACACATGTGCTCCTTTAACTTACAACTTTTTATCCTCCTTAAAGGGGTCTCCTTGCTCGCCTACTTGAACCCTCAATTTCACTCATGCACTTTTTTCACAAATTCTTCACTCGTCATGCTCAATATGACCAATATTTTTTTCACCCATTCCACCATAGCACATGACTCCTCTTTACCTCTAGAACACATTTCTCCCTTTCATAATTCTTGCAAGTGATCCAATGGCACACCTATCTTTCACAGCCTTCTCTCATATATCTCCGTTAATTTCATGCTTGTATAACACTGTTCTCAAATACAGTAACTTTCATTTCCTCCTTTGTCTCTTCCTTAAATTACCTCACACCTTGTTACTACTGGCACTATCAACCCTATAAAGTGTACTAAAATCACACTTCTACTTTCTTCCTCTCAAAGCCATCATCTTACTTTTTTCTAGCATTAGCTTCTTATTCACATCTATCTATATCTATATACCAAGCTTATATTCCCTTAAATGAGAGTATCTGAGACGAGGCACCTATAGAGAATTAAGGGTATTGCATCACTCACCATTTTATATGAGTTTTCTATATCCTCTAAGTATCTAGCCTTCCTCTTCTGAATATAATTATATTGTTCATAATCATAATGGTTCTGAGCAGAAATATTGAATCCATAATACTTTTCAGTGGCTACTCGATGCAGTTGTTCTCTCTGGTTGTGGGTGTATCCAACTACTTGATCCACACTCTAGTCGCCCGGCATAAAATTCCAGCCACCCCTTGCAAGAGTCGCCCTATGCGCCGCTAACTGGGTCGCTCACCTTATAGGAAAAGGTGTCATGTTAACAACTTGAAGAATATTAATTGATGTCTGTAAAACTGAAAATCCACTTTAAAATGGAGCCATAATTGAAGATGGTGCAATAGTTAGGATTTAGGATTGTTATGTGGAGTTGTCTCCTAGAGAACCTTGCAAAGACCAAATTTAAAAAATTTTTACTGTAATATTTTGACAAATGTATTAATTGATCAACCTACAATTTGTCAGCCAAACAGGTTTGATATTTTTGATAGGTCATGAGTGAAAAGATGACAATATATTGTAAAACATACTGTAAATTTTAGGCAGTAAGTACCAATACTTGTTTGTGAAAATCTATAGGAGTGAGATGGTCATCCTCAACATTGATTTTTTATTTAATTGATTCAGGTCTACACTAGCCAGGAGAGTTTGGTACAAACAGATACTCAGTTAATTACTCCTCTCTGTGGCAGCTCTTAATCTGTCACTTAAGCCTTCAGTATATGAGCGAAATTATAGCGAAATGATTTTTATATATTAAAATACATTTTTAGTACTTTTTTTTTATTAGTCCTCTTGTTGTTTGAGTTGTTATCCATCAAGTATCTGACAACAGATAGAAAATTCACATGATGGAAATCCAGAATAGAAAATGGGTCTGATATAAAAAGAGAAAATAATGGAGCTGAAAAAAATCATAAAAATTAACTGGAATCCACCAAGTAAATAGAGATCAATGGAACAAGTTTAGGGACACTTAACATACTGTGGCCTTGTAGTAACTGTTATTGATTTAGTCCTAGTTGATAACTATCAACACTCCATAATGATGTTCATTACAATATCAAACTTATTTCCGGATAACATTATTATGTTGCCATCATCTTAATACCTACACAGATTTTGACTACTCTGGAGTAGTTGCAGCTGTAAGAAGCTTCCATTTCTATTCAAAATCATTATCTGTGCTGCCTCCTTCCTCCTTGTGATCTGTCCTTTTCTGGTTCTCAGGGGATAGTGTACGAATGCAGTAGCCTCTTATGCACATGACAGCATACTCACATCAAAGAAAGCATACACAAAAACTCGGTCACCTAATATTTACTCCTAAGATTACAAGTAAAAATGTTTTCCATAATCTCCGGTTCTTATAGTATTCTTAGACAAACCCTTCCCTCACACGTCCTTCTGTAATAAAAAAGAATGATTACATGAAAATAGACACTGAACATCATAAATCATAATAAATAAATAAACAAATGACAAAGTTCACCACCAAATCCAAAACTGCGCACTCATAAAGTTACATAACTTATAATATACTGAAGAGAGAGAGAGAGAGAGAGAGAGAGAGAGAGAGAAAGAGAGAGAGAGAGAGAATAGGCACACACATGAATCATGAAGTCGAAGAAGAGAGTACCCACAGTGAAATGAGCGAGCAATTGTAAAGTGTGGTTGAGACACTTCAAAACACGAAACGAAACAGTGTTCATCCTTTTTCCCTATGATTCGTGGCACACATAGTATTGTTCACAGGATGGAATTCCGAGGACACACTTGCTATGTCCTATGTCTGTCCTGAATCTAAGTTTTCCTAGCTTGTACCTATTTCCACGTGTCCTATCCTGACTACTAAATTCTAAAATCTGATCAATATTTCCCTTATTAATTCCTTTTACCCATTTGAAAATCTCAATCATATCCCCTCTTCCCCTTCTCCTCTCCAGGAAGTGGAGATTAAGACGTTTTAACCTATCTTTGTATGTAAATTTCTCAGCCCCTGAATCACTAACAAAGTCGTGAACGATTGGAATAGGCTGGGTAGACACGTAATAAGTGCTGAGTCAATAGATAGCTTTAAAAGGCGGTTGAATTAGAGTATGGATAGGGATGACAGGTGGGATGGCTAAATATTAGATTATTCCAAGGATGGGGGACAAGGAGCTGCCTCGTGTAGGTCATTAACTGGTCTCTTGCAGTCTCCTCATTTCTTGTGTTCTTATGTTCTTATGAGTCTCTGCCACACGTGGCCTAGCCCACAGAAGTCCAAGAAGCAGCAACTGGTCTGTTTGTTGTGGTAGTGGGTGAAGTGGCGTTGTGTTGTGGGCAGCGTAACAATGATATAAAAATAATAATGATAACATTGCTTTAATAAACACACACATATACAAACATGGCTTTAAGTTATAATAGTCTGTGCTTGTATTCCATTGTATTAAGAGCATTCGAATAATAGTAAAATAATGATAATTAATTCATAGTTATTCTTTGCTGTGTAGTTCTTTTGAACTTGTGTTAAGTCAACCATTGTTGACTTACAAGACCAAGACCAAGACCTGCCACAACAAAAACAACAACTTGGTTACAACTTGAACCTCACGGCTCACCTGCACCGCCTGCGTCTGTCCCATGACCCACACTGCCCGTGGTGCAGGAACATTCAGGAGACTATCGAACACTTCTTGCCACAGTGTCCGCGTTACCACTCTCACCGAGTATTACTCCGCTCTCAACTCCTGGCCCTGAACGTAACCACCTTTGACCTGCCTACTCTGCTAGCAGCAGCAGGCGTCCACCCCTCACGACAATCAGCTGTCATCCGTCTCACCAGCGCCTTCTTAAAGAAGACGGGTCAGCTGTGATAACCTCACAGGACTTCAGGGCTTATATGATCAACTGAATCGTCGCAGCCCTAAACAACACCAAGAACCAAGAACTTGAACCTCTTAGGTGTCTTTGAGTACCTTGGCATGGCCTTCAAAGTACCGAAGTACACCATGAATTTCCTCCAAATGTCAGGTCAATTGAACACCATCTGATCCACTTACTCATCTGCAACCTGCATTTTTGGACCACTAGAAGCTGTGACACCATACCACCACAGCCTGCACCGTATGTATTTATATAGCTATAATATACAGGAAAAGTTATGCTCATGCTGTCCCGTCTCCATATCTATAAGTATATAAGTTGGCAGTGCTTACAGGTACGGCAGCCGATGTGCCTAACCTTTGGGTAATAAAATATAAAAAGCTTATATAACCGAACCAAACCGTACCTAACCAAACCTAATATAACATAACATAACATGACATAACATAACATAACATAATCTAACTATAACCTAATGAGTGCCGTATCCTCATAGTGCTCCCGGTAAATGTTCAGTTATTTGCCCATCTCATAATTGGATACACTGGCTATTTATTTCTGGGCAAAATATGGTGCTTTTTTCCTGTTGCCGCTACCCTACAAAGTAACCTAACCTAACCGATGAGAAGTGTTAGAATTACCGCTGTGAGACGAGCAAATAACTGAACATATACCCTCCCTTCTAGATACGGCAGTTGCCTAACTTTTGGGTGAAAAGCTTATATAACCGCTAACATAACATAATCAATCTAACATAACTTGAAAGATGCTTTACCAGATAAATAATAAGGCACAGACCATAGGAATAACAGATGAATAGTGGATGACAGTGCGGTGCGACTGCTGTATCTCTAAGTATTTCGATATAACTTTGCCTTGAATTCATGAACTGTTCTTGTATGTACTATTCTTTTTTTCAAAGGCAAAAAGTGTGTGTGTGTGTGTGTGTGTGTGTGTGTGTGTGTGTGTGTGTGTGTGTGTGTGTGTGTGTGTGTGTGAACATGTTGACTCAATACTATATACACATACTCAAACATTCTCCTTAAAAAAACAATGGTAAAATTGCAGTTTAAGCCAATGTTACCTATTCTTGTATGTTTTTTCCCCTATAGCCAACAAGTTTGGGGACCACATGGGAAAGCGGAGTTTTAGGGTAGGGGCAGCAAATATAGACCACATATGGCAATCCTAAAAAAATAAGATGAAAAACTTATTTTTTAATATATATATAAAAAGTTTAGGTAAAAATGCAGAATAAGGCCTTCTGCCCTTTCTTTTTTCTTTCCTTTCCTTCCCTACATACTATACATAGTGTACTCAACACATCTGTGAAGGTTTCAGGCGGGGGTCACCATTATTTACTTCGCAAAACGTCTTTGAAGTTATGTTAGGTTGGTTAGGATATGTTAAGTTATGGTTAGGTAAAGTTTAGGTTACGGTTATGTTATGGTTAGGTTAAGTTCAGTTAGGTTGGGTTCAGCTAGGTTCGATTATATAAGATTTTTACATTTTACCCAAATCCAAAAATAATTAAAGGGTTTGAACCGTAACTTTTGGGTAATAAATTGTAAAAATGTTATATAACCAAATCTAACTGAACCTAACTTAACCTAACCATAACACAACCGTAACCTAACCTAACAACCTTAACCTAACCATAACTTAACATAACATAAGTGAACCTAACATCGTTTTGCGAGGTAAATAAAGGTGACCCTTGCCTGAAACCTTTACAGATGTGTTGAGTACATTATGTATAGTATGTAGGGTAGGAGAGAAAAAAGAAAGGACAGAAAGCCTTATTCTGCACTTTTACCAAAGCTTGTATAACTGAACCAGATCCCCCCAACGACACAACCCTAACCTAAACTAGGTAAAGATTAGTTTCCTTAACCACTCGATATCTCCTTACCTTTATAATGCACTGCAAATTTAACCTCAGAATCTTGTTCAGATCACCTCAAACAGTTATGCCGCTGAATTACAGAAAAAATACAAATTTTTTTTAGATTACGTTAGGTTTATAGTTAGGTTTGATTAGGTTTTAAGTTTAGTTAGATTTGTTTGGGTTAGGCTTATTTAACTGCAGCTCTGGGAAGATTATGCCAACAAAGCAATTTTTTCGGTAAATTATTACAGCTTCACCAGAATGGTGTATGGGTACGAAAAAAATGGCGTCTGCACCTCACTCAACCCACTAATTTGTCATAGAAAACATTTGATAGTTTCTAAATCAACATAACATAAGCCTAACCAAAACTAATCCAACCAAACCAAACAACGAAATCTAACCAAACCTAACGTAACAAAAAAATTTTTTTTTTCTTTTCTGTAATTCAGTGGCATAACTATTTGAGATGATCTAACAAAGTTTCTGAGGTTGAATTTGCAGTGCATTATATAAATAAGGAGATATCGAATGGTTAAGGAAACGAATCCTTACCAAACTAAACCAACTCATGTTATAACCTTAGATAGGGGGCAAGCTCCCCAGACCTCGTCAACCTAACTTAACCTAACCTAACCAAAACTGAACTCGCGTAATAAGCTTTTAACTGGGGAGGGCAAGCCCCACCAGATGCCGCCAAACTAACCCAACCTAACTTAAACTCATGTAATAACTTTTTAACTGCAGGGGCAAGCACACCCAGACACCCCCCCCATCTAGCCGGGGAGTTTCGCCTGCCCTTGGTCTCTCCCACTAAACTAAACGAACCATACTGATCAACTTATTTAAAATGACGATAAATACCTTAATTAGAAGTAGATGTTCCAGCCTTCAAAAATGTTCCTTTGAAGTCCGACACAATAGGACTGTTTGCTACACTTTTTTTGGGATAGTTTTTGGTATCTACCACCTTACTAAAGACATTTTTCCAATCTGAAATTGCACGGCAACTTACAGTTAGTACACTCGACTGTCTTCAGTAAAACGGTGTAAACGTAGGAAATCAATTCCCACGTTATCTTAAGAATGAAAATTCACAATAAAATCCCAGTAGTTATAGGCACAACCACTGCACATACAACCCATGACTGCCATTATGAGACTGGAAAGAATTTGAGATGCTACCTTTCCACTCTGAGATACATATACGTGAATTTGTTTTATTGGCTAAAAAGAGGTCAAGGTTTTTTGTTGGACAGAGGGCAACCAAACATCTTATAATGTCACACCACGTGACTTAAACACAGTGCATGCTTCTATAGTAACAAACACACGAATACATTCACTTGTACTTCTTGCCTTGACACGAAGGGTGTGTGCTAGTGTGGACTCTTTGAGGTATTGACTAAGAAAATTATCAAGGGTGTGAACAGAAAATTTTGTCGAAGCACTAACTTCAAAGACGGTTTGCAAAGTAAATAATAACGAGTGCCACATGAAATCTTCACAGATGGGTTGAGTACATTATGTATAGTATGTAGGAGTTCATATTTATATCGATGTTGTCTGAGCATTGAGGTGTGAAAAATTTTTGAAGCACCTTACTTCAAAGATGCTTTGCGCCGTTAATAATAATTTGCCCCGGGGTATGTACTATATAGTAAAAAATGTTCAAATTAATTATATTTAAACATTTGTAAGTCCAGAACAATTAAGTTATGCATTGACTTAAACTGCAATAGAACCAAAACAATAATAATGGTACTTATATAAACATACACAAACATACAGACATAACTTCCTCCCTCACCAACATTATACATAAGCCTGTGAAGTGGTTATCTGTGTTATATTTACGTTCCTATCCTTTCCATAGCTTATCCAGTCGAGTTTCAAACTGTACTATGGTTTCTGAATGTACCACCCACTCCGGTAACTCATTCTATATATTTATTGTCCGATGTGTAAAGAAGTTTTCCATAATATTGAGTCGAGTTCTTGGTTTAATAATTTTGTCATATTTTTTTGTGTGATATGTTCTCCCCTCATTTGAAAGATGCCTCGTACAGTGTTCATCATATTTTTGAATGATGATTTCAACAACCTTGATCTGGTCTCTTGTTTGCCTGTATGCCAGGATTGGTAAATTCAATCCCTTCAATCTTTGTTCATACCTTTCATTGTTTCATGACCTGTTCTAACATACCATTGTTGCATTACAGCCCACCATGAACAGGCGATAAATATAATTTGTGTCTGGTCTGACCTGACCTCACCCCCATTGTTGCATTACAGGCCACTATGAACAGAGGAAAAATATCATTTGGCAAGATTGGTCTGAGCCTTAAGACAGCCTTGCCAGATGCCACCCCCCCTGTACGCCCCCCTCAGCCTAGTCAAGATCCTGACCCTCCAGTGGGCTTCGGATCCTTTGGAAAGACCTCGGAGGAGAAGCATGAAGGTTAGTCATTTATAGCAAGGTTAGTCATTTATTTATTTGTTTTATTTTCATGCTTTTGGAAAACCAGCCAAGAGCACAAAAAAACTATATTTAAAAAGTCCATTTAATTGCCTGTTCCCTAAATATAATAGAGTAATTAAAAACAAAAGTGAGGCCAAGTTAAGGTTGCATTTTTTTTTTTTTTTTTTTTTTTTTTTAACAAAATTTTTTTTTTATATATCTTTTATCCGTGGCACAGATAGGCTTTATGGAGGCCTTAGATAGTTGGCCTCCGCCCATTAGTAGCGCAGGTTAGATTTTTTAAGTGACGCCTCATTTCTTATAGAGAGGCTTATGCTGCCAGCAGAAGCTCCTCGTGCATATAGCATTGCAGTCCTGTCGAGGATAGTGTTATACCAGCATGTGGGTGATCTTAGGCCACTTGGCGGTAATAGCAAAGAAAAGTGGCCAGCACATGCTGGGGCTCAAACACAGGACTGGTATGCCCGACCACTAGTCATTAGGCCACCGCCTAGTGGCTAGTGGTAGGAAGGTGGATTAGTGAGGCATTATTGCATTAAACATTATGGTATTGAATTGTAGTAACATTTCCCTCCAGTAACTTTAGTGAGATTGTAGGAAATTTATGCAAAACAAATTCTGATATGTATTTACCTACGTGTTTCCTATGAGTTTCCTTTGTTTCCTAAATGTTTCCTTTGTATTTACCTTTGTGTTTTCCTATGTGTTACCTTTTTGTTTCCTATGTGTTACCTTTGTGTTTCCTCAGAGGCGATGGCCACTGCTATGGGTTTCTCTGGGTTTGGGAAGAAGGCTCGGCAGTTTGACCTTGAGGAGATGGTGGAGGAAACCCGAAAGTCTGCCATCGACAAGAACAGAGAAAATATTGGTAACATACAATGAGTTATTATAGAAGCTGTTTGAATTATAGGACTAGGGACAAACTGACTTGAAAATAGGAAAAAAAAAGTCTATTAAATTCATTCTCTTAACGTTAACATGTTTTACGGGTTTTAAATATTGCTCTTGACTTTATGGTTTTATAATATTACTTTTGTATTTTTACTTTTTAACTTGAGAGACAACCAACTATTCACAATATTGTTAGATGATTTTTTAATAAAATCGCCACTTTATGAAAAAATATAAAGCCAGTGATTTAAAAAAAAAATTATTGGTGTTTGATATTGCAGAAAAGATGCAGCTCCATGCAATTGAGGATGAAAAGAAAGCACAATGTTCAGCCCTAAAGGAACCCACATCATTGAACATCAAGAAAAAACACGAGGCGGAGGAGGAGGAAGATGAATACATAGGCCCCCCGCTGCCCTCCAGTCTTATATCACTTAAACCAGACCCAGTTCACAATGATGATGACAGTGATGATGAGGAGCACCAGTTCCCTGTGAGTCACCAGCTTGTGTTGGAGCACAGCACCAGGACCGTGTCTGCCCTGGCCGTGGACCCCACCGGCACGCGCCTGGTAAGTGGGGGGGTAGACTATGAGGTGCGGTACTGGGACTTCCAGGGCATGGACCAGTCCCGGGAGGCCTTTAGGTCCTTCTGTCCCGCTGATGGCTATCCGGTGAATGCGGTGGACTACAGCTGCACAGGAGACAAAGTGTTGGTGGTGCCGGGCTCACAGCAAGCCAAGGTGTACGACAGGGACGGCATAGAGCTGTTTGAGTGTGCCCGCGGGGACATGTATCTGCACGACATGGCCAAGACCAAGGGACACATTGCAGGTCTCACCAGCGGAGTGTGGCATCCAAGGGACAAGGAGGAGTTCATGACCTCAGGAAGGGACGGCACGTGTAGGCTGTGGCACACCAGCCGTCCCGAGGCTCAGAAGAATGTGATCAAGGCGCGGGCAAGCTCAGGACTCAAGACCAATCCCACCGCCTGTGCATACAGCAGAGACGGGCTGCTGGTGACCTGTGCGTGTGATGATGGTTCAATACAGATGTGGGACCACAGAAAGTCCTTCGTCAACGTGGCCGTCAACGTCAAACAAGCACACACCAAAGGCACAGAAACCTCAGGCCTGACCTATGCTTATGACAACAAGGGCTTTGCATCAAGGGGAGGTGATGACACACTCAAGCTGTGGGATCTGCGTAACACCAAGAAGGCTGTGCACGTGGCTGAGGGGCTGTTCAACAAGTTTTCAATGTCCAGCTGTGTGTTCAGTCCCAACGATCAAGTTGTTGCCACGGGAATGTCACTGAACCGAGGGGAGAAGATCGGGAAACTGATCATGTTCAGCCGCACCACCTGGGAGATATTAAAAGAGGTTGAGGTTGGTGAGAGTCATGTTGTTAAGGTGATTTGGCATCCGAGGTTGAATCAAATATTCCTGGGTTGTGGTGATGGCAAGGCAAGGTTATTGTATGACTTCAAACTCTCCCATAACGGTGCTCTGCTGGTGGCTGGTAAGCACAAGAAACGATCTAAACAAGCAGAGGTGGTTGTGTCTCAGCAGGTGATCACTCCACACGCCTTGCCAATGTTCCGAGAAGAGAGACACAAGTCCACACGCAAGGTGGAGGAGCGGGACAGAAAGGACCCAGTGAAATCACGTCAACCCGAGTTGCCGGTGGGGAAGGCCGGGTCAGGGGGGAGAGTGTCGGCTGGGGGCTCCACACTCTCCTCTTACATCATCCGCAACATGGGTATGCGGAACAAGGTGCATGAGGAGGAGGACCCCAGAGTAGCACTGCTCAGGTATGCCAAGGACGCGGAGGAGAATCCCTATTGGGTCACTCCGGCTTACAAGAAAAATCAACCCAACACAATTTTTCAAGAGCAGTCCAATGTAAAGCATAAAGAAGAAGAAGAAGAAGAAGCAGAAGCAGAAGCAGAAGACACTGAAGAACCACCCACAAAAAAAGCAAAGTCATAGGAATTATTATTATTTACTTACTAGACCTTAATACATTATGCTTGATGTCTGCTCCTATTTGGGTGTCACACTGTAAAAGCTAGCCATAATAAAATTGGCTTTAGACACCCAATGTGTTAGAATCTCCTTCAAGGATTTAATATTAAGGGCTATGTCATTACTCATGAATTTACCATTGTTTTCCATGCACTTCCATCACGCACATTCATCCTTCCTTGCTGCAAAGGTATTCACCTTACATTCAACACTCTAAACACTATCCATCCATTACATTCGTGGCCTTCCTCCTTCCTCTCAACCTCACATCTGATCCCTTCATCTTCTTCACCAACCACACAATGATACATTTATTGGATTGTTCAGTTCTGATAAGTAACATCTATACACCAGGCTGTTATCTCCCTAAAGGTGGTAGTCAAGACAAGGCACATTAGGGCTCAGGTAGACATTACTCTCCCTTCTCACTCTGCCTTGTCTTTTCATAGGAAAGGATACAGAGGAGGGGCTTTCCAGACCCCTCGCTTCGTCCCTTTCGTTGCCTTTTATGAACCAGTTATTATAGTGGTAGAATTCTAGTAGCCCCATCACAGGGTAAAGAATAGAGTTTTGATAAATAACAAGAGTTTATTAAAAATTATACTTCCTGAGAGAAAAATCAATGTGTTCAGATTTGGAATTCAATGGAAGTGAATCCAATAAAGAATAAAAACTGAAATGTCAATATCAAAATCACAGTAAGTCAGGTGTGGAAAAAAGTTTATTGAATATTATGTTTCCTGTTCTTTCACATTCATTCATTTCATGGAGTCCATTCATCTGTATCTTCACTTCCACTGAGTGAACTTTGCCTCTTAGATTTTTTGCTTCTCAACCTGTCATCCCTTCCTCCACTTTTCCTTTGCTTCCTCTTTTTCCTCCGTGTGCTCTCGCTTCCTTCTCCGTCATCATCCTTGCCAAACAACGGCAATGTTCTTGTTTTAAGATTATGGTGAATCGATCTCCATAAAACTCTTTTCAGTTCCTCATCCTCATGAGTGTGTTCCTCCATTGAGAAGTCCTCCTTGAGTCTGAATGCAAGGACTGTGTGTTGGGTGCCCTTGTGTGAAACTATGTTAAGTATGTCTCGGTCTATGCTTACACTCAGCCTGTTGGTCTCAATGTCACCCTCCACCTGCACACCAAGATCCATCTGATGCAGCAACTCATATGAAAAGCTGTCATAGAACACCAACTTCTCCAGCTTGGTGGAGTTCAGTTTGTCCTGTGGGTGATACAAGGACTAAACATCAATACTGCATTTTTTAATATATGTGCTAAGTGAAAAGTATATAGTTTCCATCATCACTGTCTCTGCTTCATTTGTAGAAGTAAGCTGAAAGGACACAAGTATGTTTGAAAAGCTATACCACCAATAAATATAGCAAATTACTATGCAGAGAACAGCACTGGATTTCTACAAAAATTAATCTTGTTCCTAGAATGTAATGTAACAAAATTGATACTGTACTTAAAGTTATTGTGATATTTAATACCACAAACATATAGGGTGTACCTGAAGGAAAGGCAAAAACTTTGGTTATTTACTTGAAATAACAATAAAAGTTCTGTGATGATATGCTTGATTCTCAATGTTTAGAGTTTAGAAAGGCTTGTGTAGGAAAAATGCCGACCGAGTTCAGTACTGAGAATCCCTACTCTTGAGGTGTGAGGATGGCTCTGTGGTGCAGTGCTCAGCTCATAACATGAAGGTAGCGGGCTTGATCCTGATTAACAGCAGCTTAAGTTGGTGAGGAGTGTAGTACTCTCTACTTTCTAAATATTTCCAATGGGATTAAAAATAAAGGTCATTAAATAATTCCCTTGAACTAGGTAGCTACAGACCGTAAGTTCTGGCAGGGGGCCAGAACTTACGGTCTGTAGCTACCTAGTTCAAGGGAATTATTTAATGACCTTTTTTTTTAATCCCATTGGAAATATTTAGAAACAAAATCCTGTGCATACGTATTGTGCATAAGTATTGTACTTGGACATAATCACACTTCCTTACCCCATCCCTCCAAGCCTCCAGGATCACCAGTATCCGCATGTCCGTCTCCACATTGAAGGAGAGTGCTCGGTTCAGTGAGTTATCCAGGAGGAATTTAAGCTTGGTGAGACGCCCTGATCTGGAGTACCTGATTCTCTCTTCATTCTGAAACACAACATTCTTCCTTCATTGTTCCATGTGTTACAATCATAACGTGGTGTTTACTGAAAGCATTGCAGCATTCTGTAACGCAACTCAGATTCATAATCATTGTCAGGTAATGTGTTAGAACTTGTGTCCTTAAAGACAGTGATGGGAGTTATTATTATTATGTACAGACACCAGTACAATACATGATTCTACCTAGGCATCAAAGTAGTGAGGGAGGTTGAGTCAGATAACAACTGTACTAGCTTAAAGTAAATAAATAAATGAAAATAATAGAAAGAAAAAAAAAGGGATGTCATTGGTTTTATCCTACTTACTCAAAAGTATTCAATCAGTAATCACTTCAATGTAAAATTATGTTAAGCCTACCATTAAACTAGGCACTATATTTAAATGGGATTATGATAAAAAAATAAACACTTCCGATATATCCACACAGTAGAGTAAGACCTCATTAATTTGGCAAGTCAGATATTAAAGACAAACAGACCACTGACTAAACACAACAAACTTACAAACAAATATGTGATGGTTGAAGGGTGAAGGGAAATGAGGTTGTGAAGGGTGAAAGGAAGTGAGGTTGTGATGGGTGATGGGAAATGGGGTTGTGAAGGGTGAAGGGAAATGGGGTTGTGAAGGGTGAAAGGAAATGGGGTTGTGATGGGTGAAAGGAAGTGAGGTTGTGATGGGTGATGGGAAATGGGGTTGTGAAGGGTGAAGGGAAATGGGGTTGTGAAGGGTGAAAGGAAATGGGGTTGTGATGGGTGATGGGAAATGGGGTTGTGAAAGGTGAAGGGAAATGGGGTTGTGAAGGGTGAAAGGAAATGGGGTTGTGAAGGGTGAAAGGAAATGGGATTGTGAAGGGTGATGGGAAATGGGGTTGTGAAGGGTGATGGGAAATGGGGTTGTGATGGGTAAAGGGAAATGGGGTTGTGAAGGGTGAAAGGAAATGGGATTGTGAAGGGTGATGGGAAATGGGGTTGTGAAGGGTGATGGGAAATGGGGTTGTGATGGGGTGAAGGGAAATGGGGTTGTGAAGGGTGAAAGGAAATGGGGTTGTGATGGGGTGAAGGGAAATGGGGTTGTGAAGGGTGAAGGGAAATGGGGCTATGATGGGGTGAAGGGTGAGGGAAATGGGGTTGTGATGGGTAAAGGGAAATGGGGTTGTGAAGGGTGATGGGAAATGGGGTTGTGAAGGGTGATGGGAAATGGGGTTGTGATGGGGTGAAGGGTGAAGGGAAATGGGGTTGTGAAGGGTGAAAGGAAATGGGGTTGTGATGGGGTGAAAGGAAATGGGGTTGTGATGGGGTGAAGGGAAATGGGGTTGTGAAGGGTGAAGGGAATTGGGGCTATGATGGGGTGAAGGGTAATGGGGTTGTGAAGGGTGAGGGAAATGGGGTTGTGATGGGTGAAGGGAAATGGGGTTGTAATGGGTGAAGGGAAATGGGGTTGTGAAGGGTGAGGGAAATGGGGTTGTGATGGATGAAGGGAAATGGGGTTGTAATGGGTGATGGGAAATGGGGTTGTGAAGGGAGAAGGGAAATGGGGCTATGATGGGGTGAAGGGTAATGGGGTTGTGAAGGGTGAGGGAAATGGGGTTGTGATGGATGAAGGGAAATGGGGTTGTAATGGGTGATGGGAAATGGGGTTGTGAAGGGAGAAGGGAAATGGGGCTATGATGGGGTGAAGGGTAATGGGGTTGTGAAGGGTGAGGGAAATGGGGTTGTGATGGGTGAAGGGAAATGGGGTTGTGAAGGGTGAGGGAAATGGGGTTGTGATGGGGTGAAGGGAAATGGGGTTGTGATGGGGTGAAGGGAAATGGGGCTATGATGGGGTGAAGGGGAAATTAATTAAAACAAACCTACATTTGAGTTTTTTCTCTTGGCTGGATAAGTGAATTCCTCTTCCAACACTCGCTTCCCATTCCTCACGTTGATGCCCAAGATTCTGCAAAACACCAAATGTTATACAGTGGAACCTTGACTTACGAGTGCCCCAACACACGAGTTTTTTGAGACATGAGCCGTCACTCAGTCGATTTTTTGCTTTGAATTGCGAGCCAAAATTTGAGGTACGAGTCAGCGTCAGGGCTGCGTTCTTCTGTTGCAGCTGCTTTCTTTTTAACGCAACAGCAGTACAATTTCTGCAATATTTACGTCTGAATCAGTGTCACTGGCGCCGTTCATTTTGGAGCACTGAAGTAGGATGAGTATCTTGACTGTCTTCAACGTAGGGAATTCTGCCTTTGTTTTGATACAGTTGATACAGTTCGGTTATATTTACCGGTTCGGGCGTTGCCGAATGATGTCTTGGCGCCGACTCGGCACTTCATCGTGTGACCACAGCGTTGACGAAATATTCCAGCGAGACGAGGTCGACAAAAAATTGTCCGTGTGACCCGGCCTTTAGTGAACACAGCCATACACCTGCCCAGCTTTCCCGTGCAAAATTCGTTCTCTGCTTGTGTTTACCTCGCCGCGTAAGGATCTCTGTTGTGCTCGCGTTCTGTGCTTTTGTGCATTTATTTTACCAAATTTCTTGTTTGTAACCATGGGTCCTAAGAAAGTGAGAGGAAAGGACAGGAGTGCAAAGAAGAAAAGGATGATGTCCATCGAAATAAAGCGTGAAATCATAAAAAAACATGAGCAAGGTGTGCGAGTAATCGACTTGGCGAGGCAATACGAGCGCAGTACTTCTACGATATGTACCATATTGAAGCAGAAGGAGTTGATAAAGGCTATAACACCAGCCAAGGGCGTTAAAATAATTTCTAAGCTCCAGACCTCTGTCTATGAAAAGATGGAGAATCTGCTATTGATGTGGGTGAGGGAGAAGGAGCTTGCGGGAGATACCGTGACGGAGGATATCACCTGCGAGAAGGCACGAGCCATTTATGCTGATTTGCTTTACATTCTCTTTTATTATGTTTTTATACAATATTTGTTATTTATAAATACATTTTTCTTATTTAAAAACACGTAACAAAAAATTGGGGGGTATTTTGGGGGCTGGAACGGATTAATGGCATTTCAATTAATTTCAATGGGGAAAATTGATTTGATATGCAAGCAAATTGAGTTACGAGCTCGGTCACGGAACGAATTAAACTCGTAAGTCAAGGTTCCACTGTACTCAAGATTACAAGATTATGCAAAGTTATATGATGGAACAAAAATATGGCCTTCAAACAAGTATATTCAACATTAAATGCAGAGTGAAACATTAAATGGATCTCAAAACATTGTGTCTCTGTATTTACTTTCAATACATAAATCAACTGTCTGTATTTTACCTAGTTGTAATATACTGTGTGTGTGTGTGTGTGTGTGTGTTTTCCTGTCTTCATACCTATACTTGTCCAGTTTATCCTTCAGTTGATGAACACTTTGCCATTAACACCTCTTCCTTCAGTGTGTGTGTGTGTGTGTGTGTGTGTGTGTGTGTTCATCCTCACCGGATCTCCTGTTTGCGTACATGGATGACTCGGCTGCTGTCGTCCGGGTGGAACATAAGGAAGTCTGATGCAATCTGATCACCCCCATCACTCCAGGTGACACGACCATCACCCAACAACTCCCCCGACCCCATGTCTCGCACCTGTGGGGAAGGGAGGGAGGGGATGATGAAGGTGATGATGGTACTGGAAGGAAGGAAGGAGGGAGGGAGACAGGAAAACAGACACATAGACTGACTAACAGCTAGTTAAACAGACAGACAGAAGGAGGTAAGGAATGAGACAGAGATATAGTGTGGGCATTAAACTGGTCGCAGCTTCGTGGATATTCACTTATACATACATGAAAATAAATTAATAAATATAAAACAATAATTACTAGCAACACATTATAACAGGAGTAATCTGTCTGCCGGCCTACCTCCAGCACTGAATCCGACACGGCTCTGATGTAGGTCCACGGACACCCACCCAGGCCCAGGATATCCAGGTGAGCATAGGTGGAGAATAGCAGTGTAGGTGCCTGGTTCACCTTGTTCACCGCACGCCGCTCCGAGTCTTCATTCAGCTCACTCTCACCACCAACACACTCCTGGAGGTGATGTTGCAGAGTATAAAGACTTGTGGGATAAATAAACTACCGTATTTTACGGCTTACAAGACGCTGCATCTTGGAAGACGCACCCTAATATTGGAGAGAAATTTTGAGAGAAAAAAAAATTGTCATTCTCACACAAAAACAGCTTCACCATATCCATGAATTTATGTAACCTTTTCTTAAACTATCTATTGTCTCAGCACTCACCACAAATGTACAACTAGGTAATTACAACTACCGTTGGTAAATACACACACACTGAAACAATTGTTGTTGTTGTGGTTGGGGATCAAGAGCGGAATGGCTCCCGCCGCCACCAGCAGGCACAATAAACAACAGACGTATGGCTCACATTTGGGCTTGTGGCTTGGCTCCAGGAAGGTTTATGGTATTGGAAATACTTGTAACAAGTAAGTACTGAGATTATATCATATAAAAGGCTGAATTGAATAGTTACTTAAGTTAACCTCATAATGTAATGACATCATATAAATCCACGTCCCTATCGGGCGAGCCAATACAACAACATTCGTCTTGGAAGACGCACAAGTATTTTACATGGTATTTTTTAGGAGAAAAAAAAGAAGTGCGTCTTGTAAGCCGTAAAATACGGTAAGTCATTCTTGTCATCTGGGTTTTGTCTCTGTTTATGTTGAGTTTGTGTAATGTCTCCTCGAGTGTTTGTTTTAAAAATTGGATTCTAAAAGCATAACACTTTTCTTCTGTTCACAAGCAAAAGTGATGAAACAAACTTATAAAAAACGGACATCATGTTAAGAATAAGTATAATTTGTGCTGAGTGCAGTACTAGTGAATCGAGGATCTTGAACATGAATAATATTATGGTGGAGTATGCTGTCTCTACCTTTTATATCAATGTCATAAATCTTATATAGGATGCCGAGTCTCCAAATTAAGCTTAAAAAAAAAAAAACTAGCTATCCACAATAAACCCTACAATAAAGGCACATCAACCAGTCAACCTACTTTTGCTATAGCTTGACCCATGAATCCATATATCTACACTATTAATATATTCCACTTTAACACCTTATTATAGATTACTTCACACACCTGAATAATCTTTTCAGCATCATATATAAGGGTGAAGTTCTTCTCTGTCATGATTAGCAGAAGGCCATCATGGATTTCAGCATTGCGAAGCTTCCCAAACTCCTCCCTGTGTTCCTTACCTGTGGAGGAGATGCAAAGGTGGACACACACACACACACACACACACACACACTTTAAATATCATACACTATATATGCAGTAACTCAAAAAAAAAAATTTTTTTTTTAAATGTCAGTATTGATAAGGAGGCTTTCGGGATAAACTTTGCTTTCAGTTACCCTCTAAAAAAATGTTATATAAAATAATAAATAAAACAGTATGACAAAAACTTAATGCTCAATATGCGACTCACTTGGGAATACTCCATCCTCAATGTCAAAGGTGGCGAGGTGGTGGAAGGGATGAAGGTGGAACACATGGAACCTAAACAAGTGTTGAGACCGTGTACCCAGGGACAGCCTTTGAGACTTAACCACCAAAACATCAGCCACGTAGTTGACAGCCAGGGTTTGGGTGGGTGACGGGCCAAGGTTCACTGTGTTATAGTGTTGTCCTGTGTCCAGGTTGTGTCGGGTTAGCACATTGCCTTTCCTCAACCCAATTAGCACCGGCTGGTACTCTGAGGAACGGAGGCGGTCAGCTGGCTTCTTTGGGGGAGGGATAAGTGGAGAATTCAGGGAAGGAATTGCAAAAGAAAAATGGACAACACAGGGAATGAAATGAAAAGTCAGTAAGTAATACATTAGTATTTTGGGAACTAAAATCATATAGTCACAAGAGACAGATAGACATTACACCAAATTCAAAACTTTCTTTACCTTTCTGTGAGATGGAGGATCGGTAGACAGGGTCAGGTATTTCATATATCTCTATTTCCTTGAGCCGAGGAAGGATGCTTGAGGTGTGGTACAAGGTCATTGTCTGACCATTGCCAAGGATCCTTTTCATCACGTTGAGGGGTGCTGTGGAGGACCAAGATGAGGCTTGTCAAAACTATGTTCGAATTATTATTTATTTTGCATATTTTGTTAATTGTGTTGAAAGTGCAACATCTTGATGATATGATTTTGCAATTGTTTCTATGCTTTAATAAATCAAACCCTACTAAAACACTGTACCATTGTGTTGCTTATTAATGGTGAGCAGCAGCAGGTCTCCACTCAGCTCCAGCAAGGAATTCTGTCTTGTCTGGAAAATCTTCACCCACTTCCTCCTTGGCCCAAAGGTAATGTAACGGAGCACTTGCATGCTCGTCCTGGACAGGGAAAAAATAGTTTATTATCCAAAAGTTACTCTTATTAATTTATTGTCTTAATCTAACCTAACCAAACTGATACTTACATCTTGTTAGGTTTAAAAATGCAATGTAAATAAAACAATTACAATTAAGTATGTAATATTAGGAAACCAAGACACCCATAAGAATTAATGTAACAAAAAAGTTATTGAGAAATCATTATCTCTCACACGAACAACTTTGCAACCAAAAGTTGGTTACTAACTAGCTATATCAACAAGTTATCCAGCCCCAAATTAACGTAATAATGTGCAGCAATAAACTTTATCAATACCATAAAATATAATGTTGTTAAAGTCTTACCAGGCTGGGCAGGGGACGCCATACTCCCTAAGCAGTAACTCATACAGGGCACTCCTCTTCTTCCTCCTCATGTTCCTCTTCCTCATCAATGATTAACTATTCATAAACAATAATGACTTGGTGCAACCACAATTTCACAAAGATAATCTGTAAAAATTATCTGAAACCACATTGATCCTGAGCGTTACTCAGTCAGTGTATAATGTTTAGAGTATTATTTTACATCTTCACCAGAACGCTCTAGCAAATTCAGGGTTATAACTTTGCATTACCTGATGCATTTTGAGAATGTTTTCTTAATTACATTTCGTGGCAAATTCTTAGTTTGTGAAATATTCAATGTTTTCTGTGAATTTAGTTTGGTTTGAACAAGGTTCTGTTATTTGTCAATGTAAGTCAAAGTTTGGTTAATTTAGGTTAATTTAGAAGCTATCAAATGTTTTCTATGACCAAAAGTAGGGAATTGGACGATGTGTAGACGCCATTTTATTTCGTAAAAACGCCATTATGGTGAGGATGTAAAATGTTACCATGTTTAGTTTCAGAAAGTTATATTTGAGAGGATTTCAGGTAAGGGAGTGCCCTTTTGATAGAGGTCGTATCCCCTCCACAGAAGAGTGAAGAGATTGGAGAGGACCTCCTCTATGTTGGGCGAGGGAGTAGTACTTGTAGTTACGAGTGGTGAGACTTGTGATGGGGATGGAGTGTTCCCATGGGTGGGTGTTTGAGGTGGTGCAGGGTTGATGCGGTGAACAGGGCGTGTAGTGTCCTGACGTGTCCTTGGCGTTGGGCAGGAGGAGGGTGATGGAGCTCGACTTCTTGGGTGGAGTGAGTCAGGTCAGTCATCAGCTGGAGGGGATGGAGTGGATGGGGAGACAGTTAATTAACACAGATAGATAAACTACCTGCGAGTGAGAGTTGAGAATGTAAATGAATGACTTGAACCAGTGTATTACAGACGTGTTTACTTCTTGGTGATTTGATGGGGCCGTGCAGGTTGTGGTTGGAGAGACGTGTTTACTGTTGAGCCATCAACCATCAACCATCATGTGTTATTGTTAACATTCCTTTTGATCTTTACAACGGTGCTCCATGCACCGTTGTAAAGCTGTTATTTTGTTCCTTGTGTATGTTTATATTAAAATAAGAATCATCCAATAATGTCTTATTCCTCCTCCTCTTCTATATATCGGATATATACCTGCCTATGTCTGGTTGTTCAAATCTTCACACTCAATGATTAATTCTAAGTTCTTTCATCCTTCCAAAATATGTTTATACAATAAAGTTTTAGGATATTTTTTTATAAAGCTTAATGATTTATAATATTGTCTAACGATATTATAGTTAAAATACATATTACATTGCACTGATAACTGACTGACTTCACACATATACATTGAATAAAGATATTCATCTCTATTATATATATGCAATTAATAAATAGCATAATTTAACTACCATTAGAAGGAAATGTAGCTTTTTATCATTATTATTATTTCTTATTATTATCATTATTGTTTATTCTTCTAGTTACCATGCCAACGTGAGAGTCGACCTTTGTGTTGTGTTGTCACTTGTGTTGTGGTGACTAGTGTGCCTCTTAGAACACACACCCAACGCCTGCAACATAAGTTCTACTCCATTACCACCGTGGGTGGAGTGGGTGGAGGGGAGTGGGCGGTGTGTAATTATATGAGTAATAAGATGGAGTCTGAGGGCGAGCGTGCACCAGGTTACACTGACTCTCAGACGTGGCAGGTAATGATAAGAGTGGGCGTGGGCGGAAAGAGTGAGACTGGGAGGTAAAATTAAGAGTGGGCGTGGCAGGTAATGGTAAGAGTGGATGTGGGAGTGGTTGGTAATAATAAGAGTGGGCGTGATTGGACGTGGCAGGTAATGTTAAGAGTGGGCATGGGCGTGGGTATGGGAGTGGCAGATAATAATAAAAGTGGGCGTGGCAGGCAATAATAAGAGTGGGCGTGAGAAGTAATAATAAAAAGTGGGCGTGAGAGGTAGATAGGAGGGTAGATATTCGGTTCTTTAACCACTCGATATTTCTTTATATTTATAATGCACTGAACATTCAGTCTCAGAAACTTGTTTAGATTACCTAAACAGTCATGCCGCTAAATTACAGAAGAAAAAAAAATAATAATATTGCGTAAAAATATTGAAAAGAATTAAAATTCTAGCAGCAATAACACGCCATTATAGTATGGACAAACCAAATCTAACACGCCATTGGTATGGTCATAGTCACCTCGCTTTGCCTCATCACTCTAGCTCCTGGTTCCTACGCTCTCTAGCAATAAAAGTGCCAATGTACTCTAAGTACTTGGCAAAATACTTATTTAGCAGAACATATTCTAATGATGAAAGAGTTCATCACTTCCTTAAGAGTCCTGCTGAACTCTACCCCTGCACAAATTATGCATAAGGTTAGTTTGGCTCAATTTTTCAAACTCTAATCTGCTTGTAACAGCTTAGGTTTGGTTAGGTTAGGCTAGGTATTGTTTGGTTAGGTTTGGTTTGGTTTGACCGCTAGAATTAAAAATTTGAAAATATTTTTACGAAATATTATATATTGGTATTTTGTTTTCTGTAATTCAGATGCATGACTGTTTGAGGTAATATAAACAAGTTTCTGAGGCTGAATTTACAGTGCATTATGAAGGTAAAGAGATTTTGAGTGGTTAAAGAACCGAATATTTACCGGTAAGAGTGGGTGTGGAAGATAATGATAAGAGTGGGCGTGGTAGTGACAGGTAATGATAAGAGTGGGCGTGGTAGTGACAGGTAATGATAAGAGTGGGCGTGGTAGTGACAGGTAATGATAAGAGTGGGCGTGGTAGTGACAGGTAATAATAAGAGTGGGCGTAGGAGGTAATGATAAGAGTGGGCGTGGGAGGTAATAATAAGAGTGGACCTGGAAGGTAATAATAAGAGTGGGCGTGGGAGGAATAATAAGAGTGGATCTGGGAGGTAATAATAAGAGTGTGCGTGGGAGGTAATAATAAGAGTGGGCGTGGGAGGTAATAATAAGAGTGTGCGTGGGAGGTAATAATAAGAGTGGGCGTGGGAGGTATTACTAAGAGTGGGCGTGGGAGGTAATAATAAGAGTGGGCGTGGGAGGTAATAATAAGAGTGGGCGTGGGAGGTAATACTAAGAGTGGGCGTGGGAGGTAATAATAAGAGTGGGCGTGGGAGGTAATAATAAGAGTGGATCTGGGAGGTAATAATAAGAATGGACGTGGGAGGTAATAATAGTGGGCGTGGGAGGTAATAATAAGAGTGGACATGGGCGTGGAAAGTAATAATAAGAGTGAGTGTGGTAATGGTAGAAAATTATAAGAGTGGGCGTAAGTGTGGAAGGTAAGACTGGACGCAGAGTAAACGTGGGAATGGGAGGGAAATACGTTTTCAAACTTAAGATATATTGTCTTAGGTATCTCGTTTGTGGTAATATTAACTGTGTGTTTTTACAGCTGTAGTAATCACAAAGCAGAAATTATGTTTATGTGTGAATGGCTGACTATGATGTATATATTTATTTCTTTTGAGGCGTGGCTTGAATCCTGTGAGGTGCTGTGGAACAATACATCACTAGTGTTGGTGGCATCAGTGGGCGTGTCCGTGGCAGTGGTGGTGATGAGCTGGGTGATGGCACAACACCGCCAACACCATCATACGCTCAGGAAAGGTTCTCGCAAAACTAACTTACAAGACAAGGAAGGTGACTCAGAAAAGGATAAAATGGTGTGTGTGTGTGTGTGTGTGTGTGTGTGTGTGTGTGTGTGTGTGTGTGTGTGTGTGTGTGTGTTGGGTTAATTCTACACACATCACCTTAACCTCATTATTCATTATTCAATTTATTATGGTAAATGATGTGTGTACTGTACTAGAAGAATATTTATAATTTTATCAAACACACTAGTTCCAGTTTATCTGTGTTTTTACTCTTTTTATTTTATTTTCTCTCATTTATATATATATATATATATATATATATATATATATATATATATATATATATATATATATATATATATATTGTTACGGTCACACCGTAACGGACACGGTTCTTATGCCCTAGTGCCGGGTGTCCACTTATGAACAACCCAGTCACAACCACGTTACGAGCGTGTATGAACTGTAGTTCTGATGTTTATACGTCCTTTTAACCCACCAAAGGACAAGGAAAGTCGACTATCCCGTAGGACTAGTCACTCCGAGGGCCACACGCCAGTGGCTGGACAATAGGCTACAAACAAGATGTGCCTGGTTAAAGAACCTGTGCACTCTTAGCCCCCAAACACAGCACCTACAGCCACCCCGTTAACGTTAAGAGATCGCCAGTTCTTTTAACCCTCCAAAGAACAAGGAATCTCCCAGCAGTAACCACCTTCTCCTCCTTACATTCCAAAGAGACTTACAGTGAGCACGAGATTACAGTGCCTAGACAAGAAGCTATCGCTTCAACCAGAATACCGCCCACAAGGTGTCTTTCCACCCACTTCTGGTTGAATAATAACTCCTCTCGACTCTAATAACACCCTGCAAAGAAGCCTCCTGCGAGGGGACTCCGTACAGTGCGTTATATGAGTCGTAATTAATTAACACTAAGACGGGATTACTCCTCGTCTGTGTTATCAAACAAGAGGCCCCAGATGATAGGCTCTCTCTCTCTCTCTCTCTCTCTCTCTCTCTCTCTCTCTCTCTCTCTCTCTCTCTCTCTCTCTCTCTCTCTCTCTCTCTCTCTCACAATGAGGACAACGCAGACAACGCCGAAAAAAGCAAACAACGCCGACAAAGCAGACAACGCCGAAAAAAGCAAACAACGCCGACAAAGCAGACAACGCCGAAAAAAGCAAACAACGCCGACAAAGCAGACAACGCCGACAAAGCAGACAACGCCGAAACTACTTCCCCAAGACTCAACAGCCTGACAATATCCCTAGGTGGAGTTCACCGCCAGCTAGATGGTAATTGTACAACCACACACTCGTCTTTTCCACTCTCGGCACGGTAACCTGGTCCTCGTATAGACAGGGCCTTACTGTCTAGCTACACAGATTACAACAGAACTAACAGGCCAATCGTATAACCCCTTCCCTTAAATATGAGGAGGTTACACACGGAATAATGCCAAATTAAGGAGAGTGAGACGAGCGAGAATGTGTTCTTGGTGGCTGGCGCAGTGTTACCATATGATGTTCTTCCTGGCGGACTCGTCTCGCCCACACCGCGTCACAAGCATAGCCTAATGAGACTCTCTTTCACAATGACACTGGTCCGCTCATAATAAACGTAGAGAGATAACAAGCATATGAGAAGAAGCAGAAAAGAATTGTTTACAAGATAGAATACCTAGCAACACAAAGAAGAAAGAAGGAAAGTCAGGAAAATTAGGAGAATGAGAAGAACTGATTTTAAAGTGAAAGCCTAAGCAAAACTCGCTGGCAACTCATCACCCTCAACATTCCTTCTGTTCCCGCTCTCTCTCTCTCTCTCTCTCTCTCTCTCTCTCTCTCTCTCTCTCTCTCTCTCTCTCTCTCTCTCTCTCTCTCTCTCTCTCTCTCTCTCTCTCTCTCTCTTCTCTCTCCCCCCCCCCCCCTCCCGCCAGCTCCTGGCTGGACGACACGTGGTCTCCAACACTTCCCGCCTGGTGGGGCCCGCAACACGCCACAAAGGCATAACCCACAAACATGTCACGTAGACATGTCTGCAACACTTCCCGCGTGGTGGGGCCCGCAACAATATATATATATATATATATATATATATATAATATATATATATATATATATATATATATATATATATATATTGTGACAAGCCCCGCAGGCGGAAGTTGGGAGACCACGAGGCTAGACAAAGGATGAGCTGCTTGAGGCGCGATGTTTGGGAGCGCCTTGCTCTTTTATATATACTTTACTTTAACTTCGTTTTGTTCTTTCCTTATTTTTCACGTCCCTCTCCCTTTCCTCTTTGCATTACAAGGTGGCCTCCCTTGTAGTCCATTCCTTCCTGCAGCCCGTCGT
>JAXIVD010002905.1:0-40000 GCA_036785275.1 Cancer borealis
CTGTCTCCTGGATCTCCTATATTTCTATCCAACACACACAGCGTTCCTACTACACTCATCAGCCAACGTTATAGCTGGCTCCGCAGGTATGATTCCCTCCGTGTAATGTGCTACAGAACCAGGAAACCTTCATATATGGCCAAGATATAACAAAACATTGATTCCAACAAAACAAAACTCCCGCCAAACCAACTACGTTCTAATAACACTTTTCCGCCATCACAACAAGCAGTTAATTTTCCGGCTCCTACCTCATTTCATCAGACATTATACCTGCACGACAAATTTCCTGCCGTCTAGTATTTTGTTTCCCAGAATCATCATGGTTGTTAAAACAAGGAACACTGCTGAAGTGGACCAGGGACCAGACAAACCAGCCGAATCAGTTCAAGACCTAACAGCACCGGCAGCCATGACAGCCCAAGCATTGTTAACCCAAACAGTTCAACCCCAAGCAGCGCTGGCAGCCACGTCTACCAAACAACCCACAGGACCACCACCCCCAAGTATCCTCAGCGCCATACAGGACGATATAACCACGCTCTCAGAGGGAGGTAAAGTGATTGTGAATACCATTGTGAAGGCACTACAAGCCTTACCAGATAAAAAAGACCAGAAAATAGATCAACTGCAAAGTAAAGTAAATGCTCTCGAACACAAAGTTAATGACCTAGATAATTTGATTGATGACGTAAGCCAGTATGAACGAAGGGACACGATTTTAATGAGTGGTCCATCATTGCCAAGTGAAAGTCAAAACGAAAACCCAGCAGAAGTTGTAGTGAATGCCATCAAAGACAATCTAAGGATAAACATTGATCGTGCTGACATTAACATTGCTCACAGGTTAGGAAACAAGAAAAAACCCAACTCAAATACTCCAATAATAGTAAAACTACATAGTCGCCAGAAAAAAGATGATATAATAAGTGCCTGTATTACTTTAAAACCCAGCCTATATGTAAACGAAAGCCTCACCCCAAAAAGACTTGCTTTATTCAAGACCATATGGAGTATCCGTAGGGAAAACAGACAACGGTAATTCTGGAGAATAAGTCCGTCACCCCGATTCCCCTCCCTCCCCCCCCATCCCCTCCAACAAGCTTGGGGGAGCTTGGGGAATCGGGGTTTTTTGGGGGGGAGGCATATGGGAGTGATATATGGCCTTTGAAAAATCTACGGGAATTTCCCTACATTTTGGGAAATTTCCCCAGATTTAACCTAAATTACCCTAACCAATCCTAACCGGGGGGGCTGCGCCCCCCCTGGACCCCCCCCTGTGACACTGTTTCAACCTAACCTAACCAAACCAAAAAGTTTACTGTTTTACATGGCTTTGAAACCGTGCCAAACTTTTGGGTAATAAGATGTAAAATGCTTATATAACTGAAAAAAAAACATACCTATCCTAATCTAACCATAACCTAACGTAAGCTGTAACCTCATAGTGCTCACTTATAGATAAAGTACTTAACTTTTGGGTAATAAAATATAAAATGCTTATATAACAACCAAACCATATCTAACAGAATCAAACCATACCTAACTAAACCTAACATTACATAATTTACCTAATATAACATAACAGATGCTTTACCAGGACAATAATAATCCACAGGTAGTAGGAATAGCTGATTATTCTGTTGATACCTTTGTAAGTTTTTAGAAACTCTTCGTACGATGAAAATGTCAAATTTAATGCGAGCACGGTGAGTGACGCCGGCACATGCCGTACCAATATTGGATGACAACGGAGTATGTCTGCCGTATCTGTAAGCACTTCATATATTGTATGAATTTACATGCAACAGAAACTGTTAGTACAAAAATTATATTCCCAATACCTTTGAACTTGTATTAAGTGTTCGGTTCCTTCATGAACAAGTATGATGCTGTCACTAGTGGCAGCACTCGTAGAGGGAAGGCAACGTGCTTCGGCAGTAGTGGCGAGGCCTGCTTCAGCAGTAGTGCCGAGGACTGCTTCAGCGGTAGTGCCGAGGCCTGCTTCAGCAGTAGTGCCGAGGCCTGCTTCGGCACCACTACTGAGATCTATTGGGAGAAAGAAAAATTGTAAGCAAAATACATAACATAAATCTACATAGACGTTTGCATATAACTATAAACACTGTAGTTTACATAAACCACTCATATATTTATGTACACAATATTTATGTTTTAATATGCATAAAAAATGTACAAGCAACTGAGGTGTATAGTATGATTATTAGAAAATTCTACACCGACTTACTAATTATTGAGTCCTGCTGACTGTCACCAATTGGCAGGCCTGCAAATGCTGTGGGTGACAAGAAGTAGAGCATTGCTTGCTCCACTTGTGTGAACTGTGTGGGGACAGCAGGAACCCCACCACCTGTGGGAAACATTCCAATATATGAATTTGTTATAAATAATGTGGTAACAAAGGAACATTTCTTTCCAAAATGTAATCTAATTTACAACACAAATTTGTTTATAGTTTATCTCTTTCACTTCTTAATCAATCACCTGCTTTATACCCTTCCTAACCTAACATATTTATGAAGAAATATGTTATAACCCCCAAATAAAATCAACACTATCGTGTTCTACACTACGTACCTCATCACCTATGTGAATACTTTGGTGATTCGTGAGGAGATGCTAGTAGTAAGATTTACCGTTCGTTATTTTACCTATAAACATACCTCATTGTGCTGATATTAACACAATATCCCAATAGGGTTGAACGTTAGTGCAAGATATGTGTGACATAAGTATATCATAAAGTGGAAACATTGCAATCTTACCTGTTTGATGCCTTTCCCTGTGTACTTGGCCTGCTTTCTTCTTCACCAAGAACTTGGTCTTTAAATTTTGTTTTTACCTCGTCTGGTTTGCGTTTAGTTGTGCTCACAGCATTCACACAACTCGTCACCTCTTCCCACGCAAATTCTTTACATCGAGCAGTTATTGTATTATCCAACTTGGATAATATGACATGCTCACGCTTTTTCACCTCTTCAATAAGCGTGATCATTTCTACTTCGGTGAAATTAGGGCGCCTAACTTTTTTTGAAGGTGGAGGGCAAGCCATTTTTCTGTGTGTGTTTGTAAACACTGATAACGTGGGTGCCCTGCGATTGGCTGCTTTGTTTTGTAAACTCTGTTGTCATTGGCTGGCAATGACGACACGCTTCGTGACGACAATCGTGACGTATTGGAGGGGATGGAGGTCCGCCGAGCGTACGACATCGACTATCCCCCCTTCTTAATCCAGAGGAGAGATTTGTCGTACCTCGGTTGGCCGTAGAGGTGGCGGCGGTCGCAGCTACGCTAATGTTTCCTGAATCCGGGCCCAGGACCTTCCTCCAAAGGACAGGTCAACTCAACAGGATCTGATCCACTCATTCATCTGCAACCTGCACTTTTGGGGCACTAGAGGCTGTGGCACCACAGCCTGCACGGCCCCATCAAATTCCCAAGAAGAAGAAGAAAGGCCAAGCTTCCCGAACGACACCTGACCTGACCTTATGAGATTGAAGAGTCCCCTGACCCACACTGCCCGTGGTGCAGGAACATTCAGTTGACTATCGAACACTTCTTACTACAGTGTCCGCGTTACCACTCTCACCGAGTATTACTCCGCTCCCAACTCCTGGCCCTGAACGTCACCATCTTTGACCTGCCTACCCTGCTAGCAGCAGCAGGCGTCCATCCCTCACAACAACCAGCTGTCATCCGTCTCACCACCGCCTTCTTAAAGAAGACGGGTCAGCTAACACGCCTGTGATAACCTCACAGGACTTCACCAGGGCTCATATGATCAACTGAATCGTCGCAGCCCTAAACAACACCAAGAACCAAGAACCAAGAAATATTTGATCAACGGTCTTGTCTTGTCTTCTCCTAATTTTAAGTGTTATTACCACGACCAGCCTGGGAGCCCACCGCTGCCACGCCTCTGCCTGAACCTCACGTATCGGAGCTGTAAAAATAAAAGCTAAGTTCCTAAAAACAGAATAAGTGTCAGAAGATAAATAAGTCAATAAACTCTTATCTTATCACTTGACGAAAATTAAACACACACCTCCAGTACGACACCCCCCCTTCCTCCTCCTCCTCCTCCTCCTCCTCCTCCTCCTCCTCCTCCTCCTCTTCCTCTTCCTCTTCCTCCTCCTCATGTCCGTCTGTCTGTCTGTCATATTAGATTAAAAATATATATAATAAGAAAATAATCAAATATTGTTTATTTATTTATTTAGGAAAAAAAATTATGTGTATCTGTGTGTGTGTGTGTATGTATGTATGTATGTATGTATGTGTGGCAATTAATGAAACACTTGCAGAGAGTTCACCCCGGTGACTACGCCTGGTCGCGATGCTGCGGTGCAACACTCACCTCGTTCTCGGATCCACACGGCATCCCCCGTTGCGTAGTCCTCACTCGTCAGCATCAGGCGCGGTGTCAGTGGCACATTGTTCTTGCTCTCGTCGCACGCAGTCTCGCACCTCGTAGCGGTATACGCCACACGCAGGAACCTCTGTTGCCGTCGTTCCGTCCCGGGGCGTCACGTTGTACAGATGAACAGCCTCAGCAATGGAGCAGCGTTTCCTCGCGGCGATCACTTTCACTGTGCGGTGGTTCCTCTCCACAATGTCATTGCCAGACGGTGCGTATGCCGCTGGCATACTCTCCGTGCGCCTTGGTGCGAAGCCGTGCACGACCACTCAGTGCATCATCAATCCAGCAGTGGACCGTTGCAGAATCCGTCCGCAGCTCAATGGCCTGCATGCCCCATGCAATGGCCAGGTTGATGCCGCGAACTGCTGCGTCCAGTTCAACCATATTGATGTGAGAGCTCTCGTCCCGTTGCAGCCAGCATGCATCCTCGATGTCATCTCCTTGTGGCGTCTCCACAATGACTCCGGCAGCAAGAGAGCTGGCGTCCGTCCACACTACTGCCCTGTCTCCGTGCACGCACCACAGACCACGACATGGATCTTCTTTGGCCAGCCGCGTCGCCACGCACACCATCTGCTTTCGCAGTGAGTCGTCCTCCACGACGTCGTCCCAGCCACGAGTTGCTGTGTTCACCCGTCGCTTCAGCCATGCTACAGCCGGCCGCAGCCACCCACCCACTGGTAAATGCGCGACCAACCGTCCGCACCACGCGAACACAGTGCGACGGGTCACTCGTGTTGGTGGTGAGTTGACTGGGTTGTCACGTGTCCACTGCAGCTGCCCGTTCACTGGCTGCACACGCAGCCCCAGCAGCCGTGCTCCATCAGCTGCACGGGCCGGCTGTTTACACTCCAGTCTGAAGGCAGCAAAATGCGCAGCGACCTGTTCCGCACTGACCAGGTCCTCGTTCATGAGCAAGTCATCAACGTATGGCAGAACTGCACTTTCTTTCTTGGGGTCCTGTGCCAGGATGGTCTTAACGACTGCCTTCATGATCTGCGGAGCGATGTTAAGGCCGAACCCGAGGCGCGTCAGGCAGTACCGTTGACCTCGCACCATCACTGTCTGAAACGGCCACAACTGCCGGTCAACACGCACCTGCAGGTAGGCCTTGCGGAGGTCGAGAACGGCCACGTTCACTCCATGACGGCGCCACTTGCGCAGCTGATCAGCACACACATCACTGTCGGCGGTGAAGGCAGTTACGTGGTCATTGAGCTCGCGGTAGTTGAGCACGGGCCGCACTTTACCGCCATTGTTCTGCCGCACTGCCATGAGCATTACAAGCCCTCGCGGCGCCCCGTGCTGCTGCTCGTTGTAAGGCACCAGCCAGCCTTTCTCTCGATCCACGACTCCAGTTCCTGGCTGAACTCCTGATGCATGGACGGGGACACGTTGTATTGCGCCACAGTGTTGTATAGGCAGTCAGGCGCTGCTCCGTTTGTCCACTTCCAAGTCACAGTCCATGACCGATGGGCTGTGTTGAACCGCACCTTGAAGTCAGATGCGTCCACCTCCAACGGCACCTGAGTCGCAGGTCCACACAGCCACCGCTGCCCAGCGCCGCAGAATTGAACGTCAGACGTAGACTTCACGACGACTCCACCAAGTGCCTCGATGCCTGCGATGCCAAGCACTACGTCCACGCCCAGGGGCGGCTCGCTCACCGCGAGTGCTTGCATTTGGGCACACAGGCCGGTAGAAGTCTCCACAGTTACCTTACCGACTCCAGTGCACTGGAACGAGTCTCTACTGATGGTAGTTATGGTGGTCGTCCGAGGTTGCCAGTCCGTGCAGCACGGAACATGTACGATGGTGTCTGTGCAGCCGGTGTCTATCAGAACCTGACACCACCGACCGTTGACAAGCAGCTGCACCACCGGCAGAGCGCCACTTACTGGTTTCCGGAAGAGGACGCTGGCGCCGATGCGTCCCCTCCGACGCCGTTTCCCATCCGTGGGCAAGTTGCTGCAAGATGCCCCGGCTGTCCGCAGTCCCAGCACCGATGAAGGCGCCTCGTTCCCCTCAATTGTTGCTCGTGCAGCCTATCTCGCAATGGCGACGGCTTCCGGTCCTTTGGCGTCGCTGGATCGTGAGCTTGTGATGATACAGCCCCAGCGGCCACACGCTCGTCAGTAAGTACAACGCGAGCCCGAGCCAGTACACTAGCCAGGTCGAGGTCTTCTGCCCTGCAGCCGGCGCGGATTGTCCGTTGAACGTCCTTTGGCAGTCCAGACGCAAATGCACACGCCAGGGCACGTTCGGGGATTCCCCCAAACAAGGCGGACAGCCGCCGGAGGTCAGCCAGGTAGACGTTGGCCGACTCACTCGGCCCAAGGCGGCGTGCACCGAATGCCTCGTACGCTGCGTACTGATCCAGGGCGAACGCCGCATACAAGGTGCTGCGTACGGCTGTCGACGAGCAGCGGTTGGAGTCAGGCAGCTGTGACCACACAGCGAAAGCACCACCAGTGAGACGCAGCGGCAGGACAGACTCGAAGGCGACGCCCCGGAGCTTACACAACATCTCGGCCCTCGTCACCCATTCCACGACGTCCGCCGTACCATCGTACTCCGGAATTAGCCGAACGTCGAACGGTGTTGAAGCAGGTGGTGCCGCTGCAGCTGTGACATCAGACGGGCTTGTCTTTACTTCTGCGGTCTTGTCCATGGTGCCTAGATAGCTTGTGGCAATTAATTAAACATGTGTGCTCCGGTGTGCTTTATTGCTGCTAAACGTACAGAGGCAGCAGACGTCTGGGCGGCTTGCCAGTCAGACACAAAAAAGCTCCTCGACCCTCTCGTCTACCCCTCACTTCACCTCTCTGCTGACGTCATCATAGCAACTAACCATACAGTAAAAAATACCCAAACACCAAAACCATCGTTAACACACACACACATCAGTAACAGTCGTAGTTAACATCCTTGTTATACTTGCGCCCACACCAACACACTCATACGCACATAGGTACATTACAGTGGGGACCGTGTGTGTGTTTTGTGAGGGTGATAGGTGTGTGTGTGTGTTTTTTTGGGGGTTTGGGGGGATAGGGGATATTTTTTTGGGGTCTGGGGATGTTTTTGTGTGTGTGTGTGTGGGAAACGTATGTGTGTTTTGTGAGGGTGGAAAGTGTGTGTGTGGGGGTGTTTTTGGGGGACTGTGTGTGTTTTTTGGGGTCAAATGTGTGTGTTTAGCTATATTTCAGCGTACATCTGTGTGCATTTGACTATATTTCAGTGTACATGTGTGTGTTTAGCTATATTTCAGTACGTACGTGTGTGTGTGTGTGCGTTTAGCCATATTTCAGAGTACATATGTGCGTTTGACAATATCTCAGTGTGCGTATGGATATATAACTCAAATCTAACACCTATATAACCACCTACTATCTTTAATTCTCTCACTCTTTAATTCTCTTTAATTCTCTTTAATTCTCTTTAATTTTCTCTCTTTCAGTCTATGGTTCACCCAGCTGCCGGCCTTTGCTTCCACCCAGCATAACCAACCCAGATTATTGCAACTAGCCTTCAAAATACTGATGAATATGCAGAAGCTACACCTCTCCCAGGCTGATGAGGTGAGGGTGTGTGCGTGGGATGTGTGTGGGGATGTGTGGGGCATGTGCGTGTACGTTTGAGTGTGTGTACGTGCGATAGAAAGAGAGATAGAGAGAGAAAAAGAGAAAGTATTGGTGTTTTTTTTCAATTTAATTATTTATGTATATGCACATTCCTCCTCTCCCAGGCTGATGAGGTGAGGGTGTGTGCGTGGGATGTGTGTGGGGATGTGTGGGGCATGTGCGTGTACGTTTGTGTGTGTGTACGTGTGATAGAAAGAGAGATAGAGAGTGAAAAAGAGAAAGTATTGGTGTTTTTTTTCAATTTAATTATTTATGTATTTGCACATTCCTCCTCTCCCAGGCTGATGAGGTGAGGGTGTGTGCGGATGTGTGGGGCATGTGCGTGTACGTTTGCGTGTGTGTACGTGTGATAGAAAGAGAGATAGAGAGAGAAAGATAAAAAAATATTAATGTTTTTGTACCTAAATGTTTATATATATGTATGTATTTACACATCCCATCCTCCTCCCAGCCTGTTGAGGTGTGTGTGTGTGTGTGTGTGTCAGACGTGTGTGTATATATATATATATATATATATATATATATATATATATATATATATATATATATATATATATATATATATATATATATGTGCGTCTACATACATACATCCCGCCCCCCCCTTTGGTAGGTGTGTTATAAGATGATGATGATGCAGCTGTGTGCGCTATGTACAGGGACATGTGTGTATACATATATATCTGTACCAGTGATAGAAAAACAGATCGAGAGAGAAAAAACAACATATTTCTTCCTAATGATTGACAGATGTGGGGATGTGCGCGCATATATGTGTATATATATATATATATGTGCGTGCATGTGTGTATATATATATATATATATATATATATATATATATATATATATATATATATATATATATATATATATATATATATATGTGCGTATACATACTTACACATCCTCTCCCCCCTTGGTTAGGTGTGTTATAGGGTAATGATGCAGCTGTGTGGAGTGTATTCTCAACCCATCTTGGCCGTCAAAGTATTATGTGAGATGCGTCAACACGGCGTAACACCCAATGCTATAACTTACGGCTACTATAACAGGGCAGTCATGGAGAACAAATGGATGCACTCTAACCTGCTGTGGAATAAACTCAGGTAAGGTGAAGTTAGGAAGGTGGTAGTTTTAGGTTAGGAAGGTGGTGTGTGTGATTTTTATTTCATATTTTTGGTTTGGATAAGTGAATGGTCTAATTTGCTGTTTGGTTAGGTTAGGAAGGTGGGAGGTTAGCTTAGGAAGGTGGTGTGTGTGTTTTTTTTTTTTTCTGGTTTTTGTTTTTGGTTTGGGTAAGTGAATGGTTTAATTTGATGTTTGGTTAGGTTAGGAAGATGATAGGTTAGGTTAGGAAGGTGGTGTATGTGATATATTTTTATTTTTTTTTATTTTATTTATTTATTTATTTTTTTTTTAATAAATGAATGATCTAACCTGCTGTTCAGTTAGGTTAGGAAGGTGGTGGGCTTAGGTTAGGAAGGTGATGGGTTAGGCTAGGAAGGTGGGATGTATTGATAAGTGGATCAGATATACAATTATCATTATTATTATTTTTTTTTATAATGATCAGTAAATATTTTTTTGTCTCAGATCCGTCAAAAAATAAATAAAAAACTAATATGATAACAATATAACATAATAAAAATAGATTACCATACGCATTTTATTCTATTTATATATACATACGGCGTGAAATATGTAAAAAAAACATATATATACAGTATTTTTTGAGTATAATATAATATAAACCTTACATATACATCTATACTAATCTCTCTCTCTCTCTCTCTCTCTCTCTCTCTCTCTCTCTCTCTCTCTCTCTCTCTCTCTCTCTCTCTCTCTCTCTCTCTCTCTCTCTCTCTCTCTCTCTCTCTCTTTCTCTCTCTCTCTCTCTCTTTCTCTCTCTCTCTCTCTCTTTCTCACCCCCTACCCCCCCACACGAACCCAGAAATGTGTTAGCCTTTAAGAAGTGTGGTCAGGAGAGAGCACATCGTAGGGGTGTCACCTCACTCCCCCAAGACACACTCACAGTTAAGGGAACAGGTGTGATAATTAGTATATATATATTTTTTTGGGTATAAATAATAAATAAAATCTACCTTATTCTATTACCTAACTGTGATAATTGTTATATATATTTTTGGGGGGTATAAATAATGAATATAATGTACTTTATTCTATTATTTAATTGTATTTGGGAATATTAATATGTGTTTAAGGTAATTTTTATATATATTTTTTGGGTCTAAGTGTAGATTAAGACCTTTTAACATTATTATTATTATTATTGTTATTATTATTATAATTAGTACTACTAGTACTACTACTACTACTACAACTACTACTATTTTTCTGTTGAATTTAAACGGAATATTGATGTAAATACTACTACTACTACTACTACTACTACTATTTCAGATGTGGATAGTGGTAGTAGTCACATCTCTCTTGATAGTGTCACCTCTATAGACTGTCCTACTACTACTACTACTACTGCTACTACTGCTGCTACTGCTACTACTACTGCTACTACTGACAAGACAAACACACTTGGCTCTGGTAAGCTAACTAATTATCTCTATTATTTTTTCACTAATTATCTCTATCTTTCTATCTATTTGTAACTATTTTCTCTAAAATTAAAAATAAAACTCAACCGACTTTTAAACTACTTTTCTACCCTTTTACCCGAGCTCCAATTCTAAAGCTGCCCCTTAAAATTTCTTTTAAAATAGAGGTAACTCTCCTTATTACCCCTCACCTGAATAAGAATTTAGCCCCTCCCTTAAACTATTGATAGACCTCCTAAAGCCTCCTGTAACTCTTATTTCAAAGACACCTCCTTAGAAAGACCTTTAATTTACCCCATAATAACCCACCCTAAAATTTAAGCCCCTTTAACTTTAATACTTAACCAACCTAGTTACTAATTTCCTTTAATCTAAAGAGCTATCCGTAAAATCTTCCTTATCCTCTTACTTAGCTTCCCTTAAATTTCTTACAAAACTATTGAAATCTAAACTTAACTATTCTTCTAACAGCCCCTTTCCCTTCCTGACAGCGCCCTCTTAAACTCAACCCTTTTTACTTTTTGATAGATTACCCCAACTTCCATAACTGTCCTCTTTAAATTTTAACCGGTTAGCTCCCCTCACCCTTAAACCCTTATAAAATTAAATTTATTAAACTAAGGCTAACTCAAATTTTATTTTAAGAGCTTATAAATATAACAATGGTCCACTACTAAATATCTAATAATCCTTAAAAAAATTATAACTTAACTTTAAACAAATAACTCTCTCCTCTTTATCTAAAAGCTCCTTAACAATTATGTTCTCTAGCAGTCTCTCTACCCCTCTCTTTAAGTAAACCTTTACAAAATAAAAAATTTAAAGATATTTACCCATCACTTAAAAATCTTATACACTTAGCTCACAACCTAAATATAACTACCCTCGTCTTATAAGGAATAATTGCCGGGGCTTCTCTTTCTCTCTTCCTACTGGGAGCTTCAGAGAGGCCGCGGGAATTATTTCTCTACCCTTTAACCTATAACCCTCTTTTTTAAATTATTTTATTAGAAGTTACCACTTTCAAATGTCTATATAAATTTATTAGGCCCTCCCCTTTTCCCTCTTATAGGGGAAGTAAAATGATCCCAGTCCTCAAAGTAGATTTATAAGATAAAATTATTCACTATCCAGATACAAAATATCTCCTAAAATTTTAAAACCAGTTTAGAAACTTCTATCAACTTCTCTCATAAAAATTACCCCTTAATTTACTTTAAAATTAGCTAAATTTTAAGTAGCCTTAAAGACGATTCAAAATAAAAGCAACCTGTAACTTCCTCACCTTCACTAAAACTATAAAAAAAAAAAAATTTAACCCCGACTTTAAACTACTTTCTCACCCCTTTACCCGGGCCCCTAATTCTAAAAGCTGCCCTTTTCCCCCTAAAATTTCTTTTAAAATGGAAGTAACTCCTTATTACCCCTCACCTATAATAAGAATTTAGCCTTCCTCTCAAACTACTGGTAAACCTTCTAAAACCTCCTCTAACCTCTTATTTCAAAGAGACAGCCCCTTAAAAAGATCTTTAATCTTCCTTGATAATAACTTACCCTAAATTTAATTCCCTTTAAACTTAAACGCTTAGCCAACCTACTTACTAGTTTCCTTTAATCTAAAGAGCTGCTTATAAAAATCTCTTTATACTCTCTCAGCTCTCCACCCTAAAATTTCTTACAAAAACTATTGAAATTTAAACTTAACTATTCTTCTAACAGCCTCTTTCTCCTCCCTGATAACGCCCTCTTAAACTCAACCCCTACTTTACTTTTTGATTAATTACCCTAACTTCCATACTAACCCACTTTAAATTTTAACCAGCTGGCTTCCTACACCCTTAAAACTTTATAAAATTTAATTTATCAAACTAAGGATTAAGTTTTATTTTAAGAACTTATTACATAACGATAACCCACTACTAAATGTCTATAACCTCCTTAACCTTAATACAAATTATAACTTAACTTAAATAAATAACTCTCTTCTCTTTATCTAAAAGCTCCTTAACAATTCTGTTCTCTAATAATCTCTCTATCCCTTTCTTTAAATTAACCTTTACAAAATAGAAAATTTAAAGATATTTGTCCCTCACTTAAAAGTCTTTATACGCTTAGCTCGTAACCTAAATATAATTACCCTCTTCTTAAGAAATAATTCCCGCAGCCTCTCTGAAGCTCCCAGGAGAAAGAGAGGCCGCAGGAATTATTTCTACTACCTTACCTATAAAATAAGAGCCCCAGCAATCAAAAGATAACTTTTTATTTTTATTTTATTTTATTAAAAGTTACCGCTTTCAAATGTCTATATAAATTTATTAGCTTCTCCCTTTTCCTCCTCCTCTTACAGGGGAATAAAATAATCACGGTCCTCAAAGTAGGCTTATAAGGTAAAATTATTCACTTCATAGATATAAAATAAAAAAAATTTAAGACATTTACCCCGCTTTAAAAATCTTATACGCTTGGCTCGCAGCCTAAATATAACTACCCTCGTCTTAAAAAATAATAGCCGGAGCTCTCTTTCTCTCTTTCTGCTGGGAGCTTCAGAGAGGCCGCGAGAATTATTTCTGCTACCCTTAACCTATCCCCCTTTTTAAAATTATTTTATTAAAAATTATCACTCAAATGTTTTTATAAATTTATTAATCCTCCCTTTTTCCCTCTTATAAGGAGTAAAATAACCGTAGTCCTCAAAATAGATTTATAAGATAAAATTATTCATTATCTAAATACAAAATAGCCTCCTAAGAATTTAAAACAAGTTTAGGAACTTCTATCGACTTATCTCCTAAAATCACCCCTTATTTATTTTAAAATTAGCTAAATTTTAAAATACCTAAGGGGGTTTAAAATAGAAACAACCTGTAACTTTTCCCTCACTAAAATTTAAATAAAATTACCCAACTTTTAAACTACTTTCCTGTCCTTTAGCCTAAGATCCGCTTCTAAAAGTTACCCTCTACCCCCTTAAAATTTCTTTTAAAATGGAGATAGCTCTCCTTATTACCCTTCACCTGTATAAGAACTTAGCCTTCTCCTCAGACTACTGATAAACTTCTTTAAGCCTCCTCTAACCTCTTATTTCAAAGAGATGGTCTCCCTTCCTTAGAGAAACCTTTAATTTACCTTGATAATATCCTACCCTAGAATTTAAATTTTTAACCAACCTAGTTACTAATTTCCTTTAATCTAAAAAATTACCCGAAAATCTCCCTTACCCTCAGCTTAGCTTCCCACCTTAAATTTCTTACAAAAACTATTGAAATGTAATCTTAATTATTTTTCTAACAGTCTCTTTTCCCCTAGCAACGCCCTCTTAAACCCGACCCCTCTTTATTTTTGATTAATTATCCCTAACTTCCATAACTACCTTCCTTAAATTTTTAACCTGCTGGTTCCCTGTGTCCTTAAAACTTTATAAAATTTAATTTATTAAACTAAAAGCTAACTCATGTTTTATTTTAAAAATTTATTATACAACGATGGCCCACTACTACTAAATGTCTGCAACCCCCTGACCTACCTTGATAAAAATTATAACTTAACTTTAAGTAGATAGCTCTCTTCTCTTTCCTTAAAAGCTCCTTAACAATTCTGTCCTCTAGCAATCCCGCGGTCTCTCTTTAAATTTACCTTTACAAAATAGAAAATTTAAAGATATTTGCCCCACTCAAAAATTTTATATAGTTAACTCGCATATTTCTATATAACTGCCCTCTCCTTAAAAAATAATTCCCAGTTCTCCTTTTTTCTGCTGGGAGCTTCGAAGAGGCCGCGGGAATTATTTCTACTACCCTTAACCTATAAAATAAGAGCCCTAGCTATTTAAAGATAGCCCTCTTTTATAAAGTATTCTATTAAAAATTACCGCTTTCAAATATACACATAAATTTATTAGCCCTCCCTTTTCCCTTTATAAGAAAATAAAATAACCACAGCCCTCAAAGTAGACTTA
Organism: Cancer borealis; assembly: GCA_036785275.1. Lineage (NCBI taxonomy): Eukaryota > Metazoa > Arthropoda > Malacostraca > Decapoda > Cancridae > Cancer > Cancer borealis. Next base: position 14,617 of record JAXIVD010002905.1, read on the forward strand.
TAAGATAAAATTGTTCACTACCTAAATACAAAATACCTCTAAAAAAATTTTAAACAAGCTTAGGAACTTATATCGACCTCTCTCCTAAAACTGCCCCCTTAATTTACTTTAAAATTAACTAAATTTAAAATAGCCTTAAGAAGTTCAAAAAATAAAAACAACCTGTAACTTCTCCCTCCACTAAAATTATAAAAAATAAAAGCTACGACTTTTAAACACTCTCCTGCCCTTTTAACCGGGGCTCAATTCTAAAAACTACCCCTTGACCCTCTCAAAATTTCTTTTAAAATAGGAGTAACTCTCCTTGTTACCCCTCACCCATATAAAAATTTAGCCTTCTCCTTAAACTATTGGTAAACCTCCTAAAGCCTCCTCTAGCCTCTTATCCTAAGGAGGCGACCTCCTCTCCTTAGAGAGACCTTTAATTTACCTCGATAACAGCCTACCCTAAAATTCAAGCCCCTTTACTTTAATGCTTTATCAACCTAATTACTAATTTCCTTTAATCTAAAGAGTTATCCATAAAATTTCCTTATCTTCAACTTAACCTCACCCCAAATTTCTTACAAAACTATTGAAATTTAAACTTAACTATTCTTTTAACAGCCTCTTTTCCTCCTTAACAATGCTCTCTTAAACTCACCCCTACTTTACTTTTTGATTTATTAACCCCCATAGTCACCCTCTATAAATTTTAACCAGCTGGTTCCTTATGCCCTTAAGCTTTATAAGATTTAATTTATTAAACCAGAGGTTAACTCAAGTTTTATTTTAAGAATTTATTATATAACAATGGTCCACTACTAAATGTTTATAACCCCCCCCCTAACCTTAATAAAAATTATAACTTAGCTTTAAGTAAATAGCTCTCTTCTCTTTATCTAAAAGCTCCTTAGCAATCCTGTTCTCTAGCAACCCCTCCCCCCCTCTTTTAACTAACCTTTACAAAATAGAAAATTTAAAGATATTTATCCCTTACTTTAAAATCTTATATAATTAGCTCGTATTCTAAGTGTAACTACCCTCTCCCTAAGAAATAATTTCCAGCTCTCTCTTCCTGCTAAGGGCTTCAGAGAGGCCGGGGAAATTATTCCTTCTACCCTTAACCTATAAAATAAGAACCTTAGCTATTCAAAGATAGCCCTCTTTTCTAAATTATTTTGTTTTAAATTATCACTTTCCAAAATGTCTGTATAAATTTATTAACCCCTCCCTTTTTCCCTCTTATAAAAGAATAAAATAGTTAAGACCCTCAAAATAAACTTATAGGATATTTATAGGATAAAATTATTCACTACTTAGATACAAAATAGTCCCTAAAATTTTAAAACAAGTTTAAGAACTTCTGTCAACCTCTTTCCTAAAAATTACCCTTAATTTTACCTTAAAACTAACTAAATTTAGAATAGCCTTAAGAGTAGTTCAAAAAATAGAAACGACCTGTAACCTTCTCCCTCACTAAAATTATAAAAAATAAAATTTACCCTGACTTTTAAACTATTTTTCTACTCTTTTAAGCCTGAGCCCCAATTCTAAAAACTACCCATTACTCCTCTTAAAATTTCCTTAGAATGAAGGTAACTCTCCTTATTACTCCCACCTGTATAAGAATTCAGCTTTCCCTTAAACTACTAATAACCCCCTAAAGCCTCCTCTAACCTTCTATTTCAAAGAAATAGTCCTTCTTTAGAGAGGCCTTTAATTACCTCAGTAACAGCCTACCCTAAAATTTAAGCCCTTTAACTTAAACGCTTTACCAACCTAATTACTAATTTCCTTTAATCTAAAGAGTTGCCCGTAAATCCTTCCTTATCCTTTAACTTAACCTCCTGCCCTAAACCTCTTACAAACTATTGAAATTTAAACTTAACTATTCTTCTAACAGCCTCTTTCCTCCCTAATAACGCCCTCTTAAACTCAACCCCTACTTTACTTTTGATTACTTACCCCTAACTTTCATAACTACCCTCTTAAAAAGTTGACCGGCTGACTCCCTTACCCCCTTAAACTTTATAAGATTTGATTTATATTAAAGCCAAAGGTTAAACTCAAATCTTATTTTAAAAATTTATTATATAACAATGGCCCACTACTAAATGCCTATTATAACCCCTAACCTTGATAAAGATTATAACTTAGCTTTAAAAATAAATAGCTCTCTTCTCTTTATCTAAAGCTCCTTAGCAATCCTGTTCTCTAACAATCTCTCACCTCCTCTTTTAACTAGCCTTTACAAAATAGAAAATTTAAAGATATTTGTTCCTTACCTAAAAATCTTATACAATTACCTCGTAACCTAAATATAATTACCCCTAAGAAATAATTCCCAGCTCTCCCTTCTTTCTCTCTTCCTATCGAGAGCTTCAGAAAGGCCGCCGGAATTATTTCTACCTGCCCTTAACCTATAAAATAAGAGTCCTAGCTGTATTTTTAATAACCCTCTTTTTTTAATTATTTTATTTTAAATTACCACTTTTAAAATGCCTATATAAGTCTGTTAGCCCCTTTCCCCCTCTTATAGGGAAATAAAATAACTACAGCCCTCAAAATAGACTTATAAGATAAAATTATTCACTACTTGAATACAAAATATTTCCCTAAAAAATTTTAAACAAATTTAGAAACTTCTATCAACTTCTCTCCTAAAAATTATCCCTTGATCTACTTTAAAATTAAATTTAGAATAGCCTTAAGGAGAGTTCAAAAAATAGAGATAACCTACAACCCTCTCCCCTCACTAAAACTATAAAAAAAAAAAATTTACCCTGACTTTAAACCACTTTCCTGCCCTTTCTAACCTGAACCCCAATTCTAAAGCTACCTTTCACCCCCTTAAAATTTCTTTAAAAATGGGGGTAACTCTCCTTATTACCCTTCACCTCTGCAAGAATTTAACCCCCCCCCCTTAAACTATTATAACCTCCTAAAGCCTCCTTTAACCTCAAATTCCAAAGAGACAGCCCCTCCTTAGAGACCTTTAATTTACCTTAATAACAACCTTACCCTAAAATTTAAGCCTCCTTTAAACTTAGACACACTTAACCAACCTTCATTACTAAATTTCCTTTAATCTAAAGAGTTAACTGTAAAATCTTCCTTATCCTTTAACTTAACTCCCACCCTAAATTTCTTACAAAAATTATTGGAATTTAAACTTAACTATTTTTCTAACAGCCAGCTTCCCCCTAATAGCACACTCTTAAACTTAGCCCCTGCTTTACTTTTGATTAATTACCCTAACCTCCATAGCCACCCTCTTTAAATTTTAACCGCCTGATTCCCCACATACTTAAAACTATAAGATTTAATTTATAAAACTAAGGGCTAACTCAAATTTTATTTTAAGAATTTATTATATAACGATGGCCCACTACTAAATGTCTAAACCCCCTAACCCGAATCAAAATTATAACTTAAAGTACTTTAAGTAAATAACTCCTTAGCAATCCTGTTCTCTAGTAATCTCTCTACCCCTCTATTTTAACTAACCTCTTATAAAATAGAAAATTTAAAGAAATTTACCCCACTTAAAAATCTTATACAATTAACTCGTACCCTAAATATAACTACCCCTTAATTTACTTTAAAATTAGCTAAATTTAAAATAACCTTAAAAAAAAAAAAAAACCTGAATCTTCCCCACTAATATTATAAAAAAAAAAAAATTTTTACCCCTGATTTTAAAACTACTTTTCTATTCTTTTAGCCTGAGCTCCAATTCTAAACCCACCCTTTTCTCTCTTAAAATTTCTTTTAAAATGAAGGCGACTCTCCTTGTTACCCTGCACCTGTATAAATACTTAGCCTTCCCCTTAAACTATTAATAAATTCCCTAAAGCCCCTCTAACTTCTTATTTCAAAGAGACAGGCCCTTTTTAGAGAGCTTTAATTTCCCTGGATAACAGCCTACCCTAAAATTTAAGCCCTTTTACTTAAACGCTTTATCAACCTAATTACTAATTTCCTTTAATCTAAGGAGTTGCTTATAAAGTCTTCCTTACCCTCTAATTTAGTTCTCTACCCTAAACTTCTTACAAAACTATTGAAATTTAAACTTAACTATTCTTCTAACAACCCCTTTTCCTCCCTAATAACACGCTTTAACTCAATCCCTACTTTACTTTATGATTAGTTATCCCTAACTTCTATAGCTACCTCCTTAAAAATTTAACCGGCTAGCTCCCAATACCCTTAAACTTATAAGATTAACTTTATTAAACCAAAAGCTAACTCAAGGTTTATTTAAAGAACTTATTGTGTAACGATGGCCCGCTACTAAATGACCATCCCCTCTAACCTTAATAAAAATTATAACTTAACTTTAAGTAAAAGCTCCAGCAATCCTATTCTCTAGTAATCTCTTTATACCCCTCTTTTAACTAACCTTACAAATAGAAAAGTTAAAGATATCTGTCCCTCGCTTAAAATCTTATCTAACTAACTCACATCCCAATATAACTAACCTCCCTTAAATAATCCTCAGCCCTTTTCTCTGCCTCTTTTCCTGCTGAGAGCTTTTAAAAAGCTACAAAATTATTTCTACTATCCTTAACCTATAAAATAAGAATCCTAGCTATTTAAAGATAGTCCTCTTTTTTAAATTATTTTATTTAAAGTTTTCACTTTTCAAAAGTCTATATAAATTTATTAGCCTCTCCTTTTTCCTTCTTGCAAAGGTATAAAATAATCACAGTCCTCAAAGTAGATTTATAAGACAAATTATTCACTACCTAGATACAAAATATTCACCTAAAAATTTTTAAACAATTTTAGAAACTTCTATCAACTTCTCGCCTAAAATTCCTTTAATTTACTTTAAAATTAGCTAAATTTAAAATATCCTTAAGAGGGCACAAAAAATAGAAACAATCTGTAACCTTTCCCCAAAAAAATTATAAAAATAAAATTACCTTGACTTTTAAACTACTTTCTACCCTTTTAGCCTGAGCCTCAATTCTAAAGCTATCATTTACCTCCTGAAATTTTCTTTAAAAAGCAGAGTAAACTCTCCTTGTTACCCCTCACTACATAAGAGTTTAACCCCCTTTTAAACAATCTACAACCCTCTAAAGCCTCTCTAACCTCTTATTTCAAAGAGATAACCCCTCCTTAGAAAGACCTTTAATTTACCTCAATAATAACTTACCCTAAAATTTAAGCTCCTTTAACTTAAACGCTTCATTAACCTAATTACTAATCTCCTTAATCTAAATAATTACCTATAAAAATATTCCTTATCCTTTAACTTATTTCCCCTAAATTTCTTACAAAAACTATTGAAATTAAAACTTAACTATACTTCTAACAGCCTCTTTTCTTCCCTAATAACGCTCTCTTAAACTTAACCTCTACTTTACTTTTTGATTAGTTATTCCTAATTTCCATAACCACCCTCTTAAATTTTTTACCAACTGGCCCCTAACACCCTTAAACTCTATAATATTTAATTAATTAAACCAAAGGCTAACTCAAATCTTATTTTAAGAGTTTATTATTTAACGATAACCCACTACTAAATACCTATAATCCCCTAACCTTAATAAAAATTATAACTTAACTTTAAGTAAATAGCTCTCTCTTTATCTAAAAAAAACTCCTTAGCAATCCTGTTCTCTAATAACCTCTCTATCCCTTTCTTTTATCTAACCTTTACAAAATAGAAAATTTAAAGATATTTGTCCCACTTAAAATCTTATACGATTAATCTAAGGATCCTAAATATAACTACCCTTAAACTATAAAACAAGAGCCCTAGTTATTTTAAGATAACCCTCTTTTTTAAATTATTCTATTTAAAATTACCACTTTTCAAGTGTTTATATAAATTTGTTAGCCCCTACCTTTTCCTCTCTTGCAATAAAATAAAATAGCCATAATCCTCAAAGTAGGTTTATAAGGTAAAATTACCCACTACCTAAATACAAAATATTCCTCTAAAAATTTTAAAACAAACTTAGGAAATTCTCTCCTAAAAATTACCCTTTAATTCACTTTAAACCTAGCTAAATCTAAAGTAGCCTAAAACGATTAAAAAAAATCAGAAACAATCTATAATCTTCTCCCCACTAAAATTATAAAAAAAAAAAAAATTTACCCTAACTTTTAAACTACTTTTCTACCCTTTTAAACCTGAACCCCAATTCTAAAGCTACCCTTTACCCCTTAAAATTTCTTTAAAATAAGAGCAATTCTCTTTATTACCCCAGCTGTATAAGAATTTAGCCTTTCCCCTTAAACTGTTAATAAACCTCCTAAAGCCTCCTCTAACCTCTTATTTCAAAGAGGTCATCTGCCCTCCTTGAGGACCCTTAAACTCACCCCGATAATAACCCACCCTAAAATTTAAGCCCCTTAAACTTAAACACTTAGTCAACCTAGTTTCAAATTTCCTTTGATCTAAAGAGTTACCTATAAAATCTTTCTTACCCTCCTACTCAGCTCCCCCTAAATTTCTTACAAAAACTATTGAAACTAAAACAACTACTCTTCTAACAGCCTTTACCCCCTAATAACTCCCTCTTAAACTCAACCTCTATTTTACTTTTGATTAGTTGTCCCTAACTACCTTCTTTCAATTTTTATGACTAACTCTTATGCCCTTAAACTTTATAAGATTTAATTTATTAAATCAAAGGTTAACTCAAGTTTTATTTTAAGAATTGTTACACAAAAGTGGCCCCCACTACAAAATATCTGTAGCCCCCTGACCTTAATAAAAATTATAACTTAACTTTAAGTAGATAACTCTCTTTTCTCTATGTAAAAGCTTCTTAACAGTCCAGTTTTCTAGCAATCCCTACTGCCCCTCCCTTTAAACTAACCTTTACAAAATAAAAAAAAATTTAAATATCCACCACGTTTAAAAATCCTATATGACTGGCTCGTACCTTTAATATAACTACCCTCCTCTTAAGAAATATTTCCAGCGGTCCTTCTTTCTCTCTTCCTGCTGGGAGCTTCAGAGAGACCGCGGGAATTATTTCTACACTATCCTTAACCTATAAAATAAGAGTCTAGTTATTAAAAGATAACCCTCTTTTTTAAATTATTTTATTTAAAATTACCACTTTTCAAATGCCTAATTAAATTTGTTATTCTCTGCTTTTTCCCTCTCATAAGGGAATACAATTATTATGCCCCTTAAAATAGACTTATAAAGTAAAATTATTCACTACTTAGGTACAAAATAAACCCTAAAAATTTTTAAATAGATTTAGGAACTTCTATCAACTCCTCTCCTAGAAATTATCCCTTAATTTACTTTTAAATTAGCTAAATTTAAAATAGCATTTTAGGGGTTCAAAAATTAGAAACAACCTATAACCCTTCCACTAAAATTATAAGAAAATAAAATTTACCCTGACTTTAAACTACTTTTCTACCTTTTAAAACCTCAGCCTCAATTCTAAAGCTACCCTTTACCCCTTAAAATTTCTTTTAAAATGAAGCAAACTCTCCTTATCACCCCTTACCTATATAAGGATTTAGTCTCCCCCTTAAACTATTGATAACCCCCCCCTCTTATTTCAAAGAAGTGATCTACCCTCCAGAGAGGCCCTTAATTTTCCTCGCTAACAGCCTACCCTAAACATTAACCCCCTTTAACTTAAACGCTTAACCAACCTAGTTGCTAATTTTCTTTAACCTAAAGAATTACCCATAAAATCTTCCTTATCCTCTAATTTAGCTTAACCTCTAAATTTCTTTAAAAATGATTGAAATTTAAACTTAACTATCCTTCTAAAGGCCTCTTCTATTTGTTCTCAATAATCTACTCCGGATTCTGCTCCGAATCCGAATCTGTTTTGGATTAATTGGGTGCAAATAGAACAGCAGAATCTGTTTTGGATTCGCTGAATCAAAACAATAATAACGAGAGGCCAGTCGCTGCCCAGCCGTCACACTAATCACTTCTCCGAGGAAGTGTTGAGAGTTACAACTTTCATTTCCTGATGCATTTAGGGTGACAGCGGCATCCCTAATTATCACCAACCTGCTTATTGTACAATAAAAAATCTTTATATAACTAAATGTGTTATTGAAAACACCATTAGATTCTTGAAAAGTAGATTCAAGTCTGATGAACCTGAAGGTTAACCTTGACAATGTTACACCAATTATTTCTTTACAAATACTGCTCCACCTCTTTATTATAAATATACTATACATAGTGTACTCAACATATCTGTGAAGGTTTCTGGCGGTGCTCACCATTTTTTACCTCGCAAAACTTCTTTGAAATTATGATAGATTATGTTAGGTTGGTTAGATTATGTCAAGTTATGGTTATGTTAAAGTTGTTAGGTTACGGTTATGTTATGGTTAGGTTCGATTATATAAGATTTTTACATTTTATCACCCGGAAGTTAGGGTTCGCAAATTAGTTTTTTGGGGTGTTTGGGTATTAAAATGTAAAAATCTTATGTAACCGAACTTAACTGAACCGCACCAAACCTAACTTAACATAACCATAACATAACTGCAAACTAACCTAACAACCTTAACCTAACCATAACTTAACCTAACTTAACCAACATAACATAACTTCAAAGACGTTTTGCGAGGTAAATAATGGTAAGCATCCCCTAAAACCTTCACAGATGTGTTGAGTACACTATGTATAGTATGTAAGACTTCATGTATATAATAAATAGGTGGAGCAGTAGTTGTAAAGAAATACCCCTTATTTTTATATATGTCTAATCTGTAGTGCCGATAGGCTTTTCCTGGTTAGGTTAGATTTGGGTAAAACTTTACTTTTACATCCAGCCAAAAAACCTTACATTCCCACATGTCCTCATGTTTATTGGGAGAAGATGGGGAATGGGGATATCTTATTAACTATTTATTTGGGACGATAATGAGTGTCAGAATCATTTGTGTATATCAATGTAGAGTAGAGCTTCCCCTTAACCAAAATAAACTTTGGGGATATCTTATTTAACTATTCATATGCTACGGTTATACATATTTTTGCAAACATTTATGCAGAATTTTTGTACCATTTAATCTCTTTCACGTACAAGTAAGTTGTTTTCTTGGGAGTATATATCAAAATTTAAAGAAAATAAATAACCCGGTTAGAGGCTGCTGTTATATCTCCTTTATTTCTGGTATTCATCACCATTATTATACAATTTTAAGCCTACAGTAGTATTTCTGAAACATTTTTCTACCACTTATTATCTTTCTCGTATATATACACTGTTTTTATTGGAGGTATATATCAATAATAGATTCCGAGAAGAGGCTGCTGTTATATATCTCCTTTGTTTTTGATATTCATCACCACTATTATACAATTCTGTGCCTACAGTAACATTTCTACAATATTTCTCTACCGCTTACTATCTTCCTCGTATATATACACTGTTTTATTGGAGGTATATATCAATATTAACTTCTGAGAAGAGGCTGGCTCAGGCTGGTGCAAAAAACCCGCGAACGAGTGTCGTCTGCTATAACCCACCTCCCAAATCAGATTCGACGGATTCAGGAATCTGTTACAGATCACGGGTTAAGATGGTAAATAGAACACGATTTCGCGGCTAAGCCCCGCCCAGAGCGGCCAAGCCCCACCCAGATTCAGTGATCTGAAATGGATTCACGCAAATAGAAGAGGCCTTAACAACTTCTTTCCTCCTTAATAACATCCTCTTAAACTCATCCGGCCCCTTTGCTTTTTAATTATTCATCCCTAACTTCCATAACCCCCTTCTTTAAACTTTAACCGGCTGGTTCCCTACACCCTTAAACCCACTAAAATTTAATTTATTAAGCCAAGGGTTAACTCAAGTTTTATTTTAAGAGTTTATTATATAATGACGGCCCACTACTAAATATCTATAATCTCCTAACCTTGACAAAAGTTATAACTTAACTTTAACTAGATCTCTCTCTTCTCTTTATCTAAAAGCTCCTTAGCAATCCTGTTCTCTAGTAATCTCTCTATCCCTCTCTTTTAACTAACCTTACAAAATAGAAAACTAAAAATATTTACCCCACTTAAAAATCTTATACAATTAACTCGAACCTAAAATATAACTGCCCTCTCCTTAAAAATAATTCCCATTCCTCTCTTTTCTCTCATCCTAACTGGAAGCTTCAGAGAGACCGTGAAATTATTTCTACTATCCTTAACCTATAAAATAAGAGTCCTAGTTATTTAAAAATGGCCCTCTTAAAATTATTTTATTTATAAAATCACCACTTTAGAAATGCCTATATAAACTTATTAGCCCCTACCTTTTCCTCTCTTGAGGAGAAATAAAATAACCACGGCCCTCAAAGTAGACTTACAAAATAAAATTATTCACTACCTGGATACAAAATACCTTTAAAAAAATTTAAAACAAACTTAGGGACTTCTATCAGCTTCTCTCCTAAAATTACCCTTTAATTTACTCTAAATTAGCTAAATTTAAAATAACCTTAAGATAATCCAAAAATAGAAACAACCTGTGACCTCTCCCTTACTAAAATTATAAAAATAAAATTTACCCTAACTTTAAAACTACTTTTCTACCCTTTTAAAACCAGCGGCCTAATTCTAAAGCTACCCTTTATCTCCTTAAAATTTCTTTAAAAATAGAGGTAACTCTCCTTATTATCCCTGTATAAGAATTTTACCTCCCCTTTAACTATTTATAAACCTCCTGAAGCCCCTCTAACCTCTTATTCCAAAAAGGTAGTCTTCCCTCCTTAGAGAGGCCTTTAATTTTCCTCAACAACAACCTACCCTAAAAATTAAACCCCTTTAACTTAAATGCTTAATCAACCTAGCTACTAATTTCCTTTAACCCAAAGAATCACTCATGACCCTTCCTTATCCTCTAACTTAACTTTCCGCCCTAAATTTCTTACGAAATCTATTGAAATTTAAACCTAACTACTCTCCTGACAAGCCCCTAATAACGCCCTCTTAAACTCAACCCCCAGACTACCTTTTGACTAATTACTATCCCTGACTCCCATAACTACCCTCTTTAAATTTTAACCAGCTGGCTTTATAAGATTTAATTTATTAAACCAAAGGTTGACTCAAATTTATTTTAAGAATTTATTATATAACGACGACCCACTACTAAAAGCCTATAACTCTAGCCTTGGCAAGAATTATAACTTAAACTTTAAGTAAATAAGCTTTCTTCTCTTTATCTAAAAGCTCCTTAACAATACTGTTCTCTATTAATCTCTCCTATCCCTTTCTTTTAACTAACCTTTACGAAATAGAAAATTTAAAGATATTTGCCCCTCACTTAAAACTCTTACACAATTAGCTCGCACCCTAAATATAAACTACCCTCCTCTTAAAAAATAATTGCCGGAGCTCTCTAAAGCTCCCAGCAAGAAGAGAGAAAAAGGGGCCGTGGGAATTATTTCTACTGCTCTTAACCTATAAAATAAAAGCCCTAGCTATTTAAAGATAACCTCTCTTTTTTTAAATTATTTTATTTAAAATCACCACTTTTAAATGTATATAAATTTATTAACCCTCCTTTTTCTCCTCTTGCCTCCTTTAACTTAAACGCTTAACCAACCTAGTTACTCATTTCCTTTAATCTAAAGAGCTACCTCTAAATCTCCCTATCCCCTTAACTTAACTCCCCGCCCTAAATCTATTATAGAAAACTATTGAAATTTAAACTTAACTAGTCTTCTAACAGCCTCTTTCCCTTCCTAATAACCCTCTCTTAAACTCAACCCCTGCTTTACCTTTTGATTAGTTATACTAACTTCCATAGCCACCCTCTTTAAGTTTTAACCGGCTGGCTCCTCACACCCTTAAACTATATAAGATTTAATTTATTAAATCAAAGCCTAACTCAAGTTTTATTTTTAGAATTTATTATATAGCGATGGCCACTACCTATCTATAACCACTATCTATAACCCCCTAACCTTAATAAAAATTATAGCTTAACTTTAAATAAACAGCTCTCTTCTCTTTATCTAAATCCTCCTTAGCAATCCCGTTCACTAGCAACCACTCTACCCTTCTCTTTTAACTAACCTTTACAAACTAGAAAATTTAAAGATATTTGTTTCCCACTTAAAAATTTTATATGATTAACTCGTACCCTAAATATAACTACTTACCCCTCTTCCTGCTGGAAGCTTGAGAGAGACCACGAGAATTATTTCTACTAGCCCTTAATCTATAAAATAAGAGTCCTAACTAATTTTATTAGATAGTTCTCTTTTTTTAAACTATTTTAATCTAAAATTACCACTTTTCAAATGCCTATATAAATTTAATAACCTTCCCTTTTCCCCTCTTTATAGGAGAATAAAATAGTCAGTCCTTAAAGTAGACTTATAAGATAAAGTAATTCACTACCTGGATACAAAATATTCCCCTAAAAACTTTTTAAACAAACTTAGGAACTTCTATCCTAAAAATTACCCCTTAGTTTACTTTAAAATTAACTAAATTTAAAATAGCCTTTAAGCGGCCCACAAAATAGAAACAACCTGTAACCTTGTCCTCCACTAAAATTATAAAAAAAAAAATTTACCCTGACTTTTAAACTCCTTTTCTACCCTTTTAACCTAAGCCCCAACTATAAAAGCTGCACCTCCTTAAAATTTCTTTTAAACCAGAGGTAACTCTCCCTGTCACCTCATCTATATAAGAATTTAGCCTTTCCCTCAAACTATTAATAAAACCTCCTAAAGCCTTCCTAACCTCTTATTTCAAAGAGATACTCTACCCTCTTTAGAGAGGCCTTAAATTTACCTCAATAGCAATCTGCCCTAAAATTTAAGCCCCTTTAACTTTAACGCTTTACCAACCTAATTACTAATTTCCTTTAATCTAAAGAATTACCTACAAAATCTTCCTTATCCTTTAACTTAGCTCTCCACCTTAAATTTTTTACAAAACCTATTGAAATTTAAACTTAACTATTCTTCTAACAACCCCCTAATAACACCCTCTTAAACTCAACCCATACTTTACTTTTTGATTAGTTATCCTTAGCAATCCCGTTCTCTAGCAACCACTCTAACCTTCTCTTTTAACTAACCTTTACAAACTAGAAAATTTAAAGATATTTGTTTCCCACTTAAAAATCTTATACGATTAGCTCGTATCCTAAATATAACTGTCCTCTTCTAAGAAATAATTCCTGCTACCCTTAACTATGAAATAAAAGCCCTAGTTATTCAAAGATAGTCCTCTTTTTAAATTATTTTATTTAAAATTACCACTTTTCAAATGCCCATATAAATTTATTAGCCCCTCCCCTTTTTCCCTCTTATAAAGAAATAAAATAATCACGGTCCTCAAAATAGACTTATAAAATAAAATTATTCACTACTAGGATACAAAATACCCTAAAATTTTAAAAACAAATTTAGAGACCTCTACCAGCCTCTCCCCTAAAAATTACCCCTTAATTTACTTTAAAATTAGCTAAACTTAAAATAGCCTTAAGGGGGGAGGGAAAATTCAAAAAATAGAAACAACTTGTTAACTTCCTCCCTCACTACTAAAACTATAAAAAATTTATCCTACCTTTAAAACTATTTTTTCTACCCTTTAGTCTGAACCCCAATTCTAAAGCTACCTTTACCCCTTAAAATTTATTTTAAATGAAAGTAAACTTTCCTTGTTACCCGCCTATATAAGAATTTAACCCCCTTTAAACTATTGATAAACCCTCTAAAGCCTCCTCTAACCTCTTATTTCAAAAAGATAGTCTCCCCTCCTTAGAAAGACCTTTAATTTATCCGGTAACATCCTACCCTAAAATTTAAGCCCTTTTAACTTTAACACTTTATCCGCCTAATTACAAATTTCCTTTAATCTAAAGAATTACCCCTAAAAATCTTCCTTATCCTCTAACTTAACTTCCTGCCCAAAGTTTCTTACAAAAATTATTAAAATTTAAACTTAACTATTCTTCTAACAGCCTCTTTTCCTCCCTAATAACACCCCTAACTCAACCCCTTTACTTCTTAGTTAATTACCCCTAACTATCATGACTACCTCTCTTAAAATTTAACCGGCTGACTCCCTACCTCCTTAAACTTTATAAAATTAAATTTATTAAACTAAAAGTCAACTCAAGTTTTATTTTAAGAGTTAATTATATAACAATGGCCCACTACTAACTGCCTATAACCCCCTAACCCTAATAAAAATTATAACTTAGTTTTAAGTAAATAGCTCTCTTCTCTATCTAAAAACTCCTTAGCAATCCTGTTCTCCAGCAACCTCTCAACCCCCTTTTTAACTAACCTTTATAAAATAGAAAATTTAAAGATATTTGTCCCTTACTTAAATTCTCATATGATTAGCTCATATTCTAAATATAACTACCCTCCTCCTAAGAAGGTCCCTTCTTCTCTCTTCCTCCTAAAGCTAGCTTCAGAGAGGCCGTGGGATTACTTCTACTACCCTTCCTATAAAATAAGAGCCCTAGCTATTCAAAGACAGCCCTCTTTTTTAAAATTATTTTATTTAAAATTACCACCCTTCAAAATATCTTTATAAATTTATTAACGCCTTCCCTTCCCTTTTCTCCCCCTCTTATAAGGGAATAAAATTATTAAAGCCCTCAAAATAGACTTTCAGACTAAAATTATTCACTACTTAGAGCTACAAAATACTTTCCTAAAAAATTGTTAACAAGTTTAGGTACTTCTGTCAACTTCTCTCCTAAAAGTTTCCCCTTAATTTATTTTAAGATTAGCTAAATTTAGAATCGGCCTTAAAGTAGTTCAAAAAATAGAAACAACCTGAAACTTTCTCCCCTCACTAAAATTGTAAAAAATAAAATTTACCTTCAAGTTTAAATTACTTTCCTACCCTTTAACCTAAATTCCAATTCTAAAAACTACCCTTTTACCTCCTTAAAATTTCTTTTAAAGTGGAAATAATTCTCCTTGTTACTCCTCACCTATATAAAAATTTAGCCTCCCTTAAAAAACTATTAATAAACCTCCTAAACCCCTAACCTCTTATTTCCAAGAGATGCCTCCCCTCCTTAGAGAGATCTTTAATTTACCTCAATAATGTCCTCCTCTAAAATCTAAGCCCCTTTAACTTTAACGCTTAACCAACCTGGTTACTAACTTCCTTTAATCTAAAGAGTTACCTACAAAAATCTTCCTTATCCTCCGACTTGCCTCCCCACCCTAAATTTCTTACAAAACTATTGAAATTTACTTAACTATTCTTCTAACAGTCTCTTTTCCTCCCTAGTAACACCCTCTTAACCTCAACCCCTATTTTACTTTTTGATTAGTTACCCCCTAAACTTCTACAGCTACCTTCTTAAAATTTTAACCAGTTAGCTCCCGCCCTCTTAAACTTTATAAGATTAAGTTTATTAAATCAAGGATTAACTCAAATTTTATTTTAAGAATTTGTTATATAACGATGACCCACTACTAAAATGTCTGCAACCCTCTATAATCTTAGTAAAAATTATAACTTAGCTTTAAGTAAATAGCTTTCTCCTCTTTATCTAAAAGCTCCTTAGCAACCCTGTTCTCTAACAATCACTCTACCTCCCTCTTTTAACTAACCTTTATAAAATAGAAAATTTAAAGATATTTGTTTTCCACTTAAAGATCTTATACGATTAGCTTGTATCCTAAATATAACTGCTCTCTTCTAAGAAATAATTCCCAGCTCTCCTCTCTTCCTATTGGACCTTCAGAGAGGCCCGGGAATTATTTCTACTACCCCTAATTTATAAATAAGAGTCCTAGCTATTTAAAGATAAACCCTTTTTTAAAAATTATTTTATTTAAAGTTATCCTCTTTCAAATACCCATATACATTTATTAGTCCCTTCCTTTTTTCCCTCTTTTCAGGGGAATAAAATAATCACAGTCCTCAAAATAGACTTATAAGGTAAAGTTATTCACTACCTGGATACAAAATACTTCCCTAAAAATTTTTAAACAAGTTTAGGAACTTCTATCAACTTCCCTCCTAAAATTACCCCTTAATTTACTTTAAAATTAGCTAAATTTAAGATAACCCCGAAGAGGGACAAAAAGTAGAGATAGCCTGCAACCGTCTCCCTCACTAAAATTATAAAAAAAATAAAATTTACCTTGACTTTTATTAACTACTTTTCTACCCTTTTAACCTAAGACCTAATTCTAAATCCTGCTCTTACCCCCTTAAAATTTCTTTAAGAATAAGGGTAACTCTCCTTGTTACCTCTTACCTGTACAAGAATCTAGCCTTCCCTTAAACTATTAATAAAACCCCCTAAAGCCTCCTCTAACCTTTTATTTCAAAGGCCCCACCTCCTCCTTGGAGAGACCTTTAACTTTCCTCGATAACAACCTACCCTAAAATTTAAGTCCCTTAAACTTAAACACTTTACCAACCTAATTACTAATTTCCTTTAATCTAAAGAATTACCCATAAAATCTTCCTTACCCTCTAACTTAACCTCTCGCCCTAAATTACTTACAAAACTATTGAAATTTAAACTTAACTATTCTTCTAACAATCTCATTTCTTCCCTAATAACGCTCTCTTAATTTCAACCCCTACTCTACTTTTAATTAGTTACCCCAACTTCCATAACTCTACCCTCTTTAAATTTTAACCGGTTAGTCCCCCACACCCTTAAACTTTATAAGATTTAGTTTATTAAATCAAAAATTAACTCAAATTTTATTTAAATAATTTATTATATAACGATGGTCCACTACTAAATGTTTATAGCCCTCTAACCTTAATAAAAATTATAACTTAACTTTAAGTAAATAGCTCTCTTCTCTTTATCTAAAAGCTCCTTAGCAACCCTGTTCTCTAACAATCTTTCTACCTCCCTCTTTTAACTAACCTTTACAAAATAGAAAATTTAAAGATATTTGTTCGCACTTAAAAATCTTATATGATTAGCTTAAATCCTAAACATAACTGCCCTTCTCCTAAGAAATCATTCCCGCGGTCTCTCTTTCACTCTTCTTGCTGGAAGCTTTGAGAAGGGCTGCGGGAATTATTTCTAGTAACCCTTAACCTATAAAATAAGAGCCCTAACTATTCAAAGATAGTTTCTTTTTAAAATTATTTTTTTAATCACCACTTCAAAATATCTATATAAATTTATTAGCCCTCTTGTAGAAAAATAAAATGACCAAGGTCCCAAAATAGATTTATAGAACAAAATTATGCACTACCTGAATGTAAATATTCCCCCAAAAAATTTTTAAACAAACTTAGGAACTTCTCTCCTAAAAATTACCCCTTAGTCTACTTTAAAATTAGCTAAATTTAAAATACCCTTAAGGTGATCCACAAAATAGAAACAACCTATAACCTCTCTCCCACTAAAATTATAAAAAATAAAATTTACCCTAACTTTTAAACTACTTTTCTACCCTTTTAACCTAAGCCCCAACTATAAAACTACCCTTTCCCCCTTAAAATTTCTTTAAAAACAGAGGTAACTCTCCCTGTCACCCCACCTATATAAGAATTTAGCCTCCCCTTATAAATTGTAAGATTAAACGAGTACTTACCAAGTATGAAGTTTGATCGTAATTTCACGAACATTTAACGACGTCACAGTGGTGCACAATGAGACGCTCTGCTACCAAACCAACATCAGTCCGTTTAGAGAGTAGGTTTTAGGAAGCAGCCCCCAACTACCGCTGAGAGCCCAAGCCCTAAAGTGAGCTCCGAGAATAGATAGGGCAGGGAGGGAGGGCATTGTGCAGCACTGTGACGTCGTTAAATGTTCGTGAAATTACGATCAAACTTCATACTTGGTAAGTACTCGTTTAATCTTACAATTTCACGTCACCATATTTAACTGACGTCACAGCGGTACCCAATAAGAGCTTTAGAGAGGTTCCTAAAACCTACCAAATCACACAAAATTCAGAAAAAAGTAGTCAGTATGGAGCCGTGGAAAAGAAAAACCATAGGAACAAAGTAAAGCATTAACAATTACCCAAAACAAACATAGTGAAACACAGTCCCACAGGAACATGAAAAGAAAATCACCCATACAAATAATGGGGTCAAAGAACCCTCACATTAAACCTTGAGCAGAGGAAAAGATTAAACAAACTATGACAAAACTGGCCATGCTGAGCAATGGGCTTCTGGTAGTGTTGCGTAAAGGTCAATTCCCTGGCCCAACCAATGGTGGAGACAATCGTGGATAATGGCAAAATCAGGGCCGCCTTGCTGGACGATGCAGACCTAGTTGAATGGGGAGAAAATATTGTAAGGTCAATGCCAGCAGCACCCATCACATCTCTCACCCAACGACGTCAACCGTACTGGAGGTCGCGACGTCAAGAAAAACCCAGTAAGCGCCCCTTGGATAGTCGTTGTCCTTTCAAGATAATGCTGAATGATGTGGACAACGCATAGGCGGTTGTCATGCGGATAAGCCTCAAAGACCACTCTTGACAGATGGACCCCAGGACGGGAAGTTTTCAGCAGATCGCTAATCCCAAAAACAACCTGAGTCTCAGAGACAAACAATTTTCTTGTGTCCAGCAAATGCAAGGTCTGACCACGTTGGCCAGACAACAAGAACATAAGAACGACCAATTTTTTGGATAACTGAGGAAAGGACAAATCCTCCATGGGACCCAGACTGCAGATATAATCCAGAACTAGCTGAGGATCCCAAGTAGTGCAGGAGCGGGGAAAAGACGGTCTCTCCAGGAAGACTGCCCTCATGAAACGGGAAACTAAAGGATGTTGGCCTGCAGGACGTCCATCAATAGTAGCGACTGCAGAGATGCCAGACCGGATAGTGTTCATAGAGCTGTACCCGCGGCCTGTCCCCCGTTTAAATTCTGACAACAGATAGTTCAGAAGGACATTCACAGGTGGTTGAAACGGATCCACTTCCCTGCCGAGGCAAAAAGACAGCCAGCTGTTGATACGTGGCCCATATTGAGCCTTAGTGCTAGATCTCCAGGATCGAAGGAAAAAATTGGGCAACCTCTGTCGAAAGGCCTCGACGTGTGAACGCTGCCCGGAGAGCACCATCGCTGTCAAGACCAACCCCCGAGCCCGAGGGTGTGCAAGAGTTGGCTGTTGCGGTAAAAGCAGAGGACAGCGCGGAAGCAAGACTGGATCGGCTGCCAACATCTGAAGGGCTGCCGGAAACCACACCTGAGTTGGCCACAGTGGGAGAATCATCACCGCTGTCGCCCCGTAGTCCTGCAGTTTCTGGAGAGCCCTGGATATCACACTGAAAGGTGGAAAGCATATAAACTTCCCACCCCAATCCAAGGTAAAGGCATTAATGCACATAGCAGATGGGTCTGGTTTCTAAGAAACGTAGTCCGGTAACTGAGCATTTATCCGTGTAGCAAAAAGATCAATATCAGGAGTATAAAAACGCTGACAAACCATCCTGAAAAAACGCGGCTGTAACATCCACTCACCATCCATCCTGCTGACTCTAGACTCCGTGTCTGCTGTCATATTATATAAACCCTGTACATGCTGTGCCGACAAGGTAATACCCCTAGAAGCAGCCCACTCAAAAATCTGTTCTGTAAGAGCATGAAGCATAGGTCGTGTGCTACCACATCGATCAGTACATGCAACCGTAGTGGTGTTGTCAGAGCGAAGCCTAATATGAGAGCCAATCTTATCCCGACAAAGTGACTGCAAGCCTAACAGAATGGCCTTTAACTCCAAAGAGTTTAAATGATCCAGTTCCTTGTGGGCCCAGTGACCTCTAGTTGTAACGTCCCCCATTGAAGCACCCCAGCCAGTCAGGCAGGCATCCGTAAACAGGTTGGAGAAGAAGAACAGAGCGACCTCTCCTGAAACTCTACATTAGTCACCCACCAAGTGACTAATTCCCGGGCATGATTATCTAAAACAACGCGTGAATGATAATTGCCATAGGACTAAGAAAGACCCCTGTTACGAATAATCTCCAGGTACCTGTAACGGAGAGGAGCTAACTCTACAGCAGGACCAGAAGCCACCGCTAAACCAATAAATGAGGACAAGTCTTGTAAGGTGATATCCCTGTTGAGGAGGAGCAAACCTTTTTCCCTGATGCGCTCCTCCCTACGGGAGGGCAAAGTTGCAGTCATGGAAACAGAGTCGAGAACCATACCAAGGAAAGTAACCCTCTGGGTAGGCTCCAGGACCGACTTCTGCACATTGATGGTGAGACCCAGAGAATCAAAGAAGTGCAAGGCATAGTCCACCTGGGCCTGCAAGGCATCTACCGAGGAAGCAATAAATAGACAGTCCTCTAAATAACAAACCACAACCATTCCAAGGGACTGAAGGTGGGCGAGGACAGGTTTCAGTAACTTTGTAAAGGTGTGAGGAGCAGAAGATAACCCCTGAGGGAGACAAGTAAATCTAAAAGCGCAGCCCTTCCACCAAAACTGAAACCACTTCCTATCCTCAGGCCTAACATAAACTGAATAATAGGCGTCCTTGAAATCAACTGTAATAAAAAAAACAGTTAGGGAGGATTAAAGGAATCACATCCTTCAGAGTGTCCATCTTAAAAAGAATATAAGGCACATGAACATTAAGGTCCGTCAAGTTTAGGATAACCCTCGCCGGCCCTACCGGCTTTATGATGGGAAACACATTGGAAAAGAAACCGTGATATTCAGGTAAACAAGGCTCCACTATTGACTGTTTTAGGAACTGACATAAGGCATTGTTCAGGGTCTGATCATCCACCCAAGACAGGGTGAGAGGACGTGGAGGCACAGTCTGAATAGATAAGGACACAAATTCTAGAAATTTTCCCTTCACCACATCATGAACCCAAGGATCCTGCATGAGACCCCCACAGTAGGTTAGCAGAGAAAATCTTACACCCTCTAAAGTTATCAGGTGTATTAACTAAAGGAGGAAACCCAGAACTCACTGTAGAGGTTACTGCAGCTTCGGCCCATGCATTCCCCTCTTCTGGGGAGGCTGCTGGCCTAAAAAAGGCCGGGACTGGAAGTAGCACTTGCCAAGGTACTAATGTGGCAAGAAAGCAACAGCTGCTTCCATTCCTAGGTCAGGTCACTTTGGGAAACACTTTGGAGTGTATCTAACACATCACTTTCCCTCACTAGCACAAGTTACTTAAGTGTTATTACAGTGTTACACCCGTCTCATTAAGAAGGTCACCTAGGCGTTAAAGGGTGTGTTTTGCACATATAACACACTCATCTATTGCTTTTCTGTCACAATAACTTCGTTCATCAGATGTAAATTGTTACTTACTTGTTACTTGTTGTCGTTATTTAACAGGTCCCACTCAGCCAATGGCGCTCTGCAGGACCGTTCACATATGATTTTATCAAAGAGCATATGAATCACGAACAGTCATGTCATCAAGGTTGTAGCACTCAGAGAATAAGTAAGTCTTTATTGTGTTAACAACTGACCACGGAGGCCGACCTAACCCTCACCGTTAAGTTAAATTTTTATAGGTTAGGTTAAGTTGGATAAAAAGTGAAGTTGGAAAGTCTGAATCAAGCAACACAAGAACAATTTCGGGCTCGGCTGGTGTAACACTGTAAATTTACCATTATTTTCATGTTAATGAGCCCCATCACTGTGTTGGGAGTGCCACCATAAAGATGTTGCAGAGTGCCATCGTAATGGTGCAGCAGTGTCACCGTAATAGTGCAGCAGTAATGGACACAGATAAACAAGTTACTAACACCCTCTCCAGGCACGGGAGAGCGCTCAGCTGACGTGAGGGCCTAACACATGAAGGCGGAAAAACGCAAGCTAGAGGAGGGAGTGTGGAAATATCTACCAAAAACCGACTCCTCTTAGCAAAATTATCTAAGTCGTCCTTCTCCAAGCTCCCACGCTTCTTGCTACTCAAGGACGTAGAAGAGGGACACCTCACGCCTGGGTGGCGACGTTAAACTGCGCAACCAGAGAGACAGAGAAGGTCAGATAAACACCATATGTTGTCTCCTAGGGCAGTAGGAACCAACCCACAGCTTCAAACTGCATTGTAAATAATACATACGTCAGTAAAAGCATCCGTAGATCCAGATATATTTCACCCACAGTCAACTTAGGACTGTATAGGAGAAAGCTTCCCAGGCAAATTTCAACCAGGGAGAAGCGAAGTCAGATAAACACCATATGTTGTCTGCTAGGGCGGTAAGAATCAACCCACAGCTCCAATCTGCATAGTAAATAATACATATGGCAGTAAATGCATCCGTAGATCCAGATATATTTCACCCACAGTCAACTTAGGACTGTATAGGAGAAAACTTCCCAGGCAAACTTCAACCAGGGAGAAGCGAAGCAGCTGACGTGTTGACTGATGGGGAGGTAGAATCAGAACTGATGTTGGTTTGGTAGCAGAGCGTCTCATTGAGTACCGCTGTGACGTCAGTTAAATATGGTGACGTGAAGCTATTTATAAACCTCCTAAAGCCCCTCACCTCTTATTTCAAACAGATGGTCTACCCTCCTTAAAGAGGCCTTAAGTCTACCTCGATAACAGCCTCCCCTAAAATTTAAACCTCTTAACTTAAACACTTAATCAACCTAGTTACTAATTTCCTTTAATCTAAAGAGTCGGTCGTAAAGATCTTCCTTACCCTCTAACTTAGCTTCCCACCTTAAATTTCTTACAAAAACTATTGAAATTTAAACTTAACTATTCTTCTAACAGCCTCTTTCGCTCCCTAGTAAGCGCCCTCTTAAACTCAACCCCTACTTTACCTTTTGATTGGTTAATTACCTTTAATTCCCATAATTACCCTCTTTAAATTTTAACCGGCTGGCTACCAGGACCCTTAAACTATATAAGATTTATTTTATTAAACCAAAGATTAACTCAAGTTTTATTTTAAGAGTTTATTATATAATAATGACCCACTACTAAATATTTATAACCCTCTACCTTAATAAAAATTATAACTTAACTCTAAGTAAATAGCTCTCTTCTTCTTAACCTAGAAGCACCTTAGCAATCCTGTTTTTTAACAATCTCTCTTTCCCTCTTTTTTTACTAACCTTTACAAAATAGAAAATTTAAAGATATTTGCTCCTCACTTAAAAGTCTTATATAATCAGCTCGTATCCTAAATATAATTACCTTTTTTAAGAAATAGTTGCCGGGGCCTCTTTCCTCTTCCTGCTGGGAGCTTCAAAGAGGCTGCGGGAATTATTTCTACTACCCTTAACATATAAATAAGAGCCCTAGCTATTAAAAGATAGCCTTCTTTTTTTAATTTTTTTATTTTAAATTACCACTTTCAAATACCTATATAAATTTATTAGCCCTACCTTTTTCCTACTTATAAGAGAATAAAATAATCGCAGGCCTCAAAGTAGCCGGTAAATTATTCACTGCCTCCGTACAAAGTATCTCTCCAAAAAAATTTTAAACAAGTTTAGAAACTTCTATCAACTTCTCTCCTAAAAATTACCCCTTAATTTACTGTAAAATTAGCTAAATTTTAAATAACCTTAAAGACGAATCAAAATAAAAGCAACCTGTAACTTCCTCACCCTTACTAAAACTATAAAAAATAAAAATTTAACCCCGACTTTAAACTACTTTGCCGCCCCTTTACCCGAGCCCCTAATTCTAAAAGCTGCCCTTTTCCCCTTAAAATTTCTTTTAAAATGGAGGTAACTCTCCTTATTACCCCTCACCTGTATAAGAATTTAGCCTTCCTCTCAAACTACTGATAAACCTCCTAAAGCCTCCTCTAACCTCTTATTTCAAAGAGACAGCCCCTTAGAAAGATCTTTAATCTTCCTTGATAATAACTTACCCTAAATTTAATTCCCTTTAAACTTAAACGCTTAGCCAACCTACTTACTAGTTTCCTTTAATCTAAAGAGCTGCTTATAAAAATCTCTTTATACTCTCTCAGCTCTCCACCCTAAAATTTCTTACAAAACTATTGAAATTTAAACTTAACTATTCTTCTAACAGCCTCTTTCTCCTCCCTGATAACGCCCTCTTAAACTCAACCCCTACTTTACTTTTTGATTAATTACCCTAACTTCCATACTAACCCACTTTAAATTTTAACCAGCTGGCTTCCTACACCCTTAAAGAAAACTTTATAAAATTTAATTGATCAAACTAAGGATTAACTCAAGTTTTATTTTAAGGACTTATTACATAACGATGGCCCACTACTAAATGCCTATAACCCCTTAACCTTAATACAAATTATAACTTAACTTAATTAAATAACTCTCTTCTCTTTATCTAAAAGCTCCTTAGCAATTCTGTTCTCTAGCAATCTCTCTATCTCTTTCTTTAAATTAACCTTTACAAAATAGAAAATTTAAAAATATTTGCACCTCATTTAAAAGTCTTTATACGATTAGCTCGTAACCTAAATATAACTACCCTCCTCTTAAGAAATAATTCCCAGCTCTCCTCTCTTCCTGCTGGGAGCTTCAGAGAGGCCGCGGGAATTATTTC
This sequence comes from Cancer borealis, assembly GCA_036785275.1. Taxonomy (NCBI): domain Eukaryota; kingdom Metazoa; phylum Arthropoda; class Malacostraca; order Decapoda; family Cancridae; genus Cancer; species Cancer borealis. The sequence continues at coordinate 39,021 of JAXIVD010002905.1, forward strand.
TACTACCCTTACCTATAAAATAAGAGCCCCAGCTATCTAAAGATAACTTTCTTTTTTTAAATAATTTTATTAGAAGTTACCGCTTTCAAATGCCTGTATAAATTTATTAGCCTCTCCCTTTTTCCCTCTTACAGGGGAATAAAATAGTCACGGTCCTCAAAATAAATAAAATTATTCACTCCATAGATACAAAATATTTCCCTAAAATTTTTTAAACAAGTTTAGGGACTTACAACAACAACCTCCTAAAGGACACCCCCCCTTAATTTACTTTAAAATTAGCTAAATTTTAAATAGCCTTAAAGGGGCCCAAATAGAAACAACCTGTGACTTCTCCCTCACTAAAATTAAAAATAAAACTCACCCGACTTTTAAACTACTTTTCTACCCTTTTACCCGAGCTCCAATTCTAAAGCTGCCCCTTAAAATTTCTTTTAAAATAGAGGTAACTCTCCTTATTACCCCTCACCTGAATAAGAATTTAGCCCCTCCCTTAAACTATTGATAGACCTCCTAAAGCCTCCTGTAACTCTTATTTCAAAGACACCTCCTTAGAAAGACCTTTAATTTACCGCATAATAACCCATCCTAAAATTTAAGCCCCTTAAACTTTAATACTTAACCAACCTAGTTACTAATAATTTGCACTTTATTGAAATTAGTTCAAAATTTATATATATTCAATTTATTTTTTCTGCCTTGTAATTTTGCACATATATAATTGTTGTTATTGTTATTATTGTTGTTGTTGTTGTTGTTGTTGTTGTTGTTTTATATATATACACGTACATGGCTGTTTGGGACTGTGTATATGTGTGTGTGTGTGTGTGTGTGTGTTTGTGTGTGTGTGTGTGTGTGTGTGTGTGTGTGTGTGTGTGTGTGTTTGTTTGTTTAGCTGTGTTCGTATTTGTGTTTGTATTAGCTTGTGTATGTTGCATGGGAGAGACACACACACACACACACACACACACACACACACA
>JAXIVD010002905.1:45000-52163 GCA_036785275.1 Cancer borealis
TATTGAATTATGTTGAAGATTTCACTGTATTTCAAACAGATTACTTGCCTTCTGATCATGCTCCAGTGTCACTGATTTTGTCCTTACCACGTATTGATGTTGATGGTCTGCTCAACAGAGCATGTCAGCTTGGTGAGCATGCCACATTGAAACACTTACATAATACTTTACTAAAGAAACCTATTAGATTGTCACGAATCAATCAGGAAGTGTTTGCTGATAGTATTTCTGATGTGAACTGTAATGTTGATTTTACTGATGTAAATCAGTTTGCTTATAATGTAACTGTAGCCCTGTATGAGTGTTCTAAGGCAAGCCAAGAACAGGTTCGTGTCAATAGTGTTACAAATGTTACATTGAGCAGTAGCCGGTGGGACAAGTTGTTATATGACCGTGATGATGCTAATGTTTGGAAGGCCATTGACTGGAAGGGCAATTTTCAAGATGGAACTACTAATAATGTAACCCCAACTGATGAGGAATTTAAAGCTTTTTATGAGAATGTATCTAGGTCAGGTTTACAGACGGATTGTGATGATAGTAACCTCCATCCAACTATCCCTATTTTAGATGATAATATTACCACAGAAGAAGTAGTCTTTCAGATAAAGAGACTAAAATCAGATAAAGCATGTGGCCCTGACGGTATTTGGCCTGGGATTTTCAAGCTTCTTCCAATGAACTGGATAATAATTCTCACTGCTTTATTTAACTCAGTTTTTGTTTCCTCTAGTTACCCTGTAAGTTGGACCAGGGCAAAGTTATTCACCATATTCAAAAAAGGTAGCAGGCAGGAGGTGAAAAATTATCGTGGGATATCAGCGTTGAATAGTATAACTAAGCTTTATGACTCAAGTGTTATGTGCAAGATTAGAGAACTGGTTTACTCCTTATAGAGAACAGGCAGGGGCTCAGAAAGGACGTGGATGTATAGAGCACATAGTTACACTGCGCTTGTTAACAGACTATGCGAAGAAAAAGAAACACACTCTGTTTGTGACTTTCGTCAATTTTTCTCAGGCCTATGATTTAGTGCCAAGACACATTCTATTCAAAGTGTTAAAAAAAGACTAGGATGTGGAGGTGTGATGTTGGCGGCACTTGTTGCAATGTACCACGTTACTAACAGTATACTCGGCACAGTTGTTATATCAGCCACTTTGGGTGTCCGTCAAGGCTCACCTACTTCCTGCCTGCTCTTCATAATATACGTAAATGACCTTATAAAATTGCTTAAAGATAACTGCAGACCAGACGATTTTCTGTCATGGCACCACCTACTTGTTTTGATGGATGATACTGTTCTGTTAGCCACTTCTAGAGACAGTATGATGAGAAAGCTAGGACACATAAAACAATTTTGTGAGAACTACGGGATGAAGATTAATGAATCTAAAACAAAATTCTTTGTTATATGTGGTAACAGGGAAGATAATGAACCTCTGAGGCTGGGTGATTTAGTTGTTGAACCATGTGATAGATATATATACCTTGGTGCTCCATTTACATCGGATGGTTCTGTTTCCTCTGCTGTTAAAGTCCATGCTACTATCAAGATGGCCCATGTAAACAAGTTTGTTGCCTTTTTAAAGAAAAATAACGACATCCCATTCAGTGTAAAGAAACGTATTTTTGATGCCGCACTTATGTCATCGATATTGTATGGATGCGAGTCCTGGTTGAATGCTGATCTGAGACCAGTGACAAGATTATATAACATGTGTATTAAACAACTGTTAGGTGTCAGGACAAGTACATGTAATGATATGTGTTACATTGAATTAGGTTATCCACCACTTAAAGATCTTGTCCGCAGTAAACAAAGAAACTTCTTTAGAAAGTTTTGGCAAGAACGTTCACTTATGGCAGATGATCCTTTGGCATTTACAATAAACACAGTGCTTAATGCAAGATATAACACAAGAACATTTGTATCACAATTACTTAGCGAAAACAAAGATGACATTTCTGTTGCCATGGAAAATCTTAAGCATGACTTGTCTACGTCCGATTCTACATGAAGAATTACTTACAAGGAAATTAATCCCAGCCTAACTGTGCACGATGTCTACAAATCCAGGTATGGAATCAGGGATGATCACAGAATGGCTTTCAGTCGTTTCCGTTTGTCATCCCACTGGTTAGCTGTAGAAGTGGGAAGATGGAATCGGAGGGGACGTGGCCGCCTTCCCCTGGAGGAACGCTTATGTCCTTGTGGACAAGTACAAACGGAGCTTCATGTTATTAATGTGTGTCCCCTCTCACAACACGTCCGTGATACTTATGGCTTTACTTGCTTCTATGGCTTATTTAATGGCAACTTTGATAATGTAACATTATGTTCATTAATATCTATCATTCTCAATTTATATGAGCAGAATTAGACTTGAGATGTCATTGAGCAGTATTTATTGTGACCATTAGTTAATCCTTTGTTGTCATATGATGTACGAGGATATTTATTATCAAGCAATTATTTTGTGATTATTATGTGTTTGTAAGGCATTTCTTCTTAAGAATATTACTGTAAAAGGATTTCGTCCTGGATGTTTCTCATTTCTATTCAGTTTCCTTCTCCTCAGCCATTTCTATTTCTCTCTGTCATTTATGTTTACTTTTGTTGTCATTGGCAACTTTAACTTTGCATATATGTATTATTAAGAGGTAATGGAAATGTAATAGGTTGGACCTAAAGGATTATTGTACATGTTTTGGTTGTGGTCAATAAACTATCTATCTATCTATCTATCTAGGTTTGTGTTGAGATGTGAAGACTGGATTCTGTCTCACCAGGATTATATGTTAACATTTGGAACACTATTAGAGTAGTAATAACAGTACTAGTAGTAGTGGTGGTAGTGGTAGTAATTATTAAGGTTAGTAATTAAATATATAGGAAATACATAACATTTTATTACAAAAATATTTAATCAAGTTATTAACAGATGAACCCAAAACACACACATGTACGTTATCTCTATCTCAGTCCACAGACCCACAGGATGTTAATGAACCACAGTCAAGACTCACCACAGCCTACCAGGCCTCGAGCAGCTCCTCCTCCCTTCTCCATCGCCTTCTTCAATCTGCTGTTACTGTCACCTTCTCTTGGGCCACCGACCATGGCTTCCACTTCTCCCCTACAAAGTCTTTCTCTATTTACTTTTCACGGTCCCGTACTGCTTGTCCTCCTCCCCTTCTTCTTTATGGCACCCCTCTTGAATATCGCACATCGGGCAAGTTTCTTGGTCTTATCTTCGACTCTCGCCTTACTTGGCGCCAGCAAGATACCGTCCTTCGCCGCCTCCGTCTTCTACAAACCCTCTCCCATGTGTCTTGGGGTGCTGACCGCAAGACTCTGCTTTCGCTGCATACTGTACTGGTCCTTTCTGTCTTTGATTATGGCTGCCATGTTTATTCTTCCGCCTCCCCCTCCGTCCTCAGCCTCCTTGACCCTGTTCATCACCTTGGTCTCCGCCTCGCTCTTGGTGCTTTCCGATCCTCCCCTGTGGAGAGCTTATACACTGAAGCCGGCCTCCCTTCTCTTCCCCGTCGCCGGGCCCTCCTTTCCCTCCGCTGCTATGCCCGTTCCCTTCAATTTCCCTCCTCCGCTTTGTGTATCCCTCCTCTCTCTGCAACCTTTGCCACTCGGCCTCGCTTACCTGTTCCCTTCCCCCTCCATATGCTTGCCCTTCTTTCCCATCCTTCTTCCCCCTCCCTTAATCCGCTTCCATTCTCTGTTTCCTCTACTCCCCCCTGGCTCTCCCCTCACCTCTCTTTTTGCTCCTCTGTCTTCCCAATTTCCCCGAAATCTAATACCCCTTCCTGTGTCTTACGCTCCCATTTCTCGGCTCATCTTCCTACTCATTCTGGTAGCGTACACGTTTATACTGATGGTTCCAAGTCTTCTACTGGCTCGGGCTGTACTGTCCTGTTTCCTGACACTTATTTCCAATACCGCCTCCCTCTTGAGGCTAGCGTTCTTACTACTGAGCTGTTTGCGATTCTTTTTGCCCTCCGCCACATCTTCCGCCTCACCGCTTCTTCTTATACTATTTTTACAGACTCTCGGTCGTCCCTCTCCCTTTTATCTTCCTTTTCCTCTTCACATCCTCTTGTCCGTGACATCCGGGACTGATTATTCCGCCTTTCTGTCCGTCACAAAACAGTCCGTTTTTGCTGGGTACCCAGTCATGTTGGAATCCCTGGTAACGATGCTGTTGACTCTTTGGCACATGACGCCCTCACCCTTCCTACCTTTTGCACTTCCTCCCTTCCTGTTTCTGATTATTTCCCAGTTTTTCGGACTTTCCTTTATACCCGCTGGCAATCTTTCTGGTCCACCCTTACTTCTAATAAACTTCGCGCTGTCAAGCCCTCTGTTTCCCCTTGGTCCTATCTATCTCATCCTACTAGACGCTGGGAGACTGCCCTGGCCCGTTTACGAATTGGCCACACCAGATTCACCCATTCTTACCTGATGTCCCGTTCCCCTCCCCCCGTCTGCCCATCTTGTGGCGTCCTTTCTTCTCTTCCTCATCTCCTTCTTTCATGCTCTGCCTTCGCAGCCCCTTGTCTTGCAGCCTTCCCCCACCTTTCCTCCCTGTCTCGTGCCCCCTGTCTTGCTGACATCCTCACTGAGTCCCCTTCCTCTTCCCTCCCTGCCCTTATATCCTTTCTTCGTACCGCTAACGCCCTACATCTAATCTAACCCCTACCCGACCCTACCCCCCCCCTAGCCCTACTATCTAACCCTACTACCCCAATAGTGCCATATGGCCTTTGTTGCCTGGCACATTTCCCCCCCCCCCCCCCCCCCCCCCCACATTACAATTACAATTTCGTTTATCAATTCACATGTTATATTAATGATCCGTGTGTATTAGTGTCACATTTTGTTGCTGTAAAAGTGTTTTGGTGATAATTTGTTAATGTTAAAACCGAATTATTTTTCAGTGGTGCGGCAAGATGGTTGATCAGCCACACCTGTCTGGCCAGTGTTTGTGTGGATGGATCAGCGTCACAGGTAAGGATTAATGTTGTATACATGTTCAGTGGCAAACAGTCCCTTGATTCAACCTAACAACACTTAACAACCCTATCATTTAACGACTCTATTAGCTTCCAGCATTGCTCTTTTTTGTTCATTAAACTTTCTTTTCTTCTTTCCTTAATCTATCAACAATCTGCTTCACTCATTTGTAATTCATTTGTACATTGATTCATATTCCGTTAGATCCTTTTTTTTCCAGACTCATGCTTTCCATTTCATTAAATCACCGTATTTTTCCTTCATTTCGCGTTCTTCTATTATGTCTACATTTTCAGTTCTCTCCTCCAGCTCTTTCTTCCTTGTTTCCTATTCCCTATCAACGATCCTTCATTTCCCCATCATTGGTATTACTGTATCTCTTCCTTTGATAGTTTAACAATCTTTAAGAAATGCCTAACAACCTTACCACAATTTTCCTTTAGTTTTCTCAATTGCCCTTTAGATGCACATTATCCTCCCCTAAATTTTTTTACTTGCTTTACATAAGAATATAAGAAATGGGGAGACTGCAAGAGGCCAGTTAAATGATCTACATGAGGCAGCTCCTTGTCCCCCACCATTGGAATAATCCAATATTTAGCCATCCCACCTGTCATCCCTATCCATACTCTGATCCAACCGTCTTTTAAAGCTACCTATTGACTCAGTACTTACTACGTATCTACCCAGCCTATTCCAATCGTTCACCACTCTGTTAGTGAACCAATATCTACCTAGGTCTGTCCTGAATAAGTTTTTCTAGCTTGTACCCATTTCCACGTGTCCTATCTTGGCTACTAAATTCTAAAACCTGATCAATGTTTCCCTTATTAATTCCTTTTACCCATTTGAAAACCTCAATCATATCCTCTCTTGTCCTCCTCTCTAGGGAGTGGAGATTAAGACGTTTTAATCTATCTTTGTAGGGTAAATTTCTCAGCCCCTGAATCATCTTGATTATTCTTCTCTGGACTGCCTCCAAGGAGCCTATATCCTTCCTATAATAAGGGGACCAAAATTGAGCTGCATAATCTAGGTGGGGTCTAACTAGCGCTAAATACAACCTCAGAATGACCTCAGAACTCCTATTTGTCACACACCTACTAATAAATCCCAGCATCTTGTTGGCCCTATTTCTAGCTATAATACACTGTTCCCTGGGACGCAAGTCACTGCTTATTTGAACTCCTAAGTTCCTCACACTATATGACCTTCCTAAGGTATTGTCATTTAATGTGTAGTCTACAGGCCTTTACCTACACTCATAATGCTACACTTGTTAACATTAAACTGCATCTGCCATTTCTCTGACCAGTCGTACAGTCTATATAAGTCCTCCTGCAGCATCCTAGCATCATCTAAATTCTTTACCGGTCTTCCTATCTTTGTGTCATCGGCACATTTACTGATATCACTGTTTATTCCTCTCTCTAAGTCATTTATATAAATTATGAATAACAACGGTCCTAGTACTGATCCCTGCGGTACCCCACTAGTAACATTACCCCATTCTGATTTCTTCCCATTAATCTGTACCCTCTGTTCCCTACTAGTAAGCCATACCCTAATCCATTCTAGTACCTTCCCATCTATGCCATGAGCCTTAATTTTACTTAAATCTCCTATGGGATACTCTGTCAAAGGTTTTACTGAAATCCAAATAAATTATATCATACTCGTCCCCCTTATCTATAGTTTCAAATGCCTTCCTATAGAAGGATAATAAATTTGTGAGGCATGACTTTCCCTTGCTAAAACTATGTTGACTATGTCTAATTAACTTTTGTTCATCTAAATGTCTTCTAATTGCCCTTGCTATGATAGCTTCTAACATCTTGCCTACCACTGATGTTAAACTAATTGGGCGGTAGTTACTACTTTCTGCCTTATCTCCTTTCTTGAATATAGGAACTACATTAGCCTGCCTCCATAGCCTAGGACCTACTCCTGTGTCTAGGGACTTTCTAAAAATCATCGCAATGGGTTCAACGAGTTCTTCTCTACATTCCTTAAGAATCCTCGGAAAAATGTCGTCCGGCCCTGGAGATTTAGTCTTTTAAGTCTATCTATTTCCTTGCAAACTACTTCCCTACTTATTACTATTTCACTTAATTTATCAACCTCTTGTCCC
>JAXIVD010002906.1:2500-10000 GCA_036785275.1 Cancer borealis
TCAATCTTACCTGACCTCGTTCACAATGGCCCTCCGGTGTGACCCCGCGGCTCGTCACCTAATTTGTGCGAAGGTCAACGAGGTTTATTTCAGTTCCGCCTCAACCCAATCACAAGGCAAGCACTCACTTCTCATTATTTCATCCGCTGTGGCTTTAGTGGAAACTTTTCTATTTGCCCTAAAAACACACGTTCCTTGGGTTCATTCTTTGCAACTTGAAACTTTAATGCAACATAACCTGAGTGTTTTTCTTACCCGGCTTTGATGTTTTATTAACTGGTTATATATATACAAAGTCAGCAACGTGAAAATTGCTGCAGGTGAAATTACAGCAGGAAAGCACTTGTGTTATTTACCTGTGTTGATTGTTTCTTATCAAAGCACACCTGTGGAGAATCAGTGACCTCATTTGACCTGCCATGACTATTTATCACACCACGTTGACTTCCCTCCACCTCAACAAACAGCATGAATAATTTGCTTCCTTTTCCTTTACTTCTATGTTTTGACGTAGAATTCTGCTTCAAATGTTGCTTCATTTTCATAACTCCCTCAAAACTTAATTCAATATTCAGCTCGAGAGAAACAAACATTTTTTTCTTATTTTTTGTTTGTGTTACTTACTACGACAGATTCCAAGTCAACGGGTACAGTACTTACGACTTACGACTTACTGCCTTAGTGGTGAGTGGCGGAACATAGTAAGATCGTAATGACGCAAATATTCCAGCCAGACAGTTGGTATGAAGGTAAAACAAAACAAAACAAAAAAAGTTATCTAAAAACCATTAAAATTTCAAACAAGCCATTAGTGTGTGTATGTGTGTGTGTGTGTGTGTGTGTGTGTGTGTGTGTGTGTGTGTGTGTGTGTGTGTGTGTGTGTGTGTGTGTGTGTGTGTTTGTGTGTGTGTGTGTGTGTGAAGTAAAATATCATGTTTGCAGTCGCATATGCACCGTAATTTATCGAACTTTCTGCGCGCGTTTGTATATTTCATCCTTGAGTGTTTGTGTGTGTGTAGGTGTGTGTGTGTGTGTGTGTGTGTGTGTGTGTGTGTGTGTGTGTGTGTGTGTGTGTGTGTGTGTGTGTGTGTGTGTGTGTGTGTGTGTGTTGGAGGGGGGGGAGGGGAGGGGAGGGAGAAAACGGGAGGGGATGCAAAATAACTGCAGTATTTCCTCCAGCTAATATACATAATCAGTTAACAACAATCATACAAACATAAAAACAAAAACCTACACCATTAATAAATAAATACGAGATTCCGAGAAGAAATATTTTTTGTTTCTGGTTCCTACCTCTGAGTATCTAACAGACAGACAGACAGACAGGCAGACAGACAGGACATGAAGACTGACAGGCAATGAAGCAGGGGTAAAAGGACAGGTGAACAGGTAGACAAACATCGATAGTGACAAGACAAACAAAGGTGTAGACATGTAGATAGCAGCAGGATGTAAAAAAAAAAAAAAAAAAAGATATGATACAAAGAAAAAAAAAGAGTAAAAAAGAACAAAATGGCAGTCAAGGGTGCATGACATATCGACAGCAACAGACATCTGGCTTATTTATCACTTTTATGAGCAGCTTCTGTCGTATTTATGTTACATGTGTTTCACTGTCCAAGTTTTCACGTTTTTCACTCTGCTCTTCCACTTCTTTCCACCAGTTTCCTCTTCTCTCTTTCCTCCCTGTTTCGCACCTTTTTATTCATTCGCACGAACTAAAAATGTTCACCAATTTCCGTTATTCCTAAGCCTTGCGCTAGTAAGTTATGAATTCATGGGCGTCAGTGTGAGAGCCAAAGCCACATCAGCTGACATACAACCCACGCAGCTGATCACCTTCCAGCACGTCGATCAATAAATAGATACCTGTGGAAACTTAAGAAACGTACACAATAGTAACTCTAATCCTACAGTCGATCCTCTGTTTGGGTGTAATGAATATACTGAGTACATTTTCAAACACCAACAAAGACAGAGGAAAGTGTGAGTCCAAAACAACACATCCTGGATTTTACTTTCTCACACTGTCCTCCATTTTATCTCTCCTTCACTTTATGTTTGGTTATCCTGATATATTTTCCTTCCCCTTGTCTCCTTCGTCTCCCTTCCCCGCCCTCGCTGCCGCTACCCCCGCAGAGACAAGGCCGATTCGGTATAAAGAAGACAGTCTAGTACAGTCTGTTCCCGCCAAAGCTGCAATTATATTATCCATGTATTTTCGTCCTGTGATGCAACCAAGATGGAGGGAGGGAAGAGGGAAGGGAGATGAGCTTTCCAATGTTAGGAAATTTCAGAGGGAAGTGCATGGAAGGTGTATGCGAAGTAGGCGCGTTGCTGGAACCTAATTTTCTTGTGCAGTGGGTTTGGGGTATTTGTTGTCCCCGTAAATACCCAGCTGGCAGGTTCGCCGCAATAAACAAAGATAAGCTATATAGGGAGATGCTGCACGGCTGGAAACTAGAAACACGGTGCTGCACAAAAGACTTTCAGGTGATGGGCGGGCTGGCAGAAAAAAAAAAGTAAGTCTTGTGCTGCGGTAAGTTAAGTAATGTGTTGGTGAAGTTTAAATACCTAGCAGGATGGTGTTTCAGTGTTTGTGTGTTAGAGGTTAAAAAGGAAATGGATGTATAAAGAGTTGGTGTTCGCTGGGGAGAGTTTAACTATATAATGCTTTTTTTTTACGGTTTACAGCTAAGGTATCGGTGGGATGCAACGCTATTTTTTCCTATGATTAAAAATAAAAAAGTAATGATTCGCTTAAATATAGACAGCAAATTGAGGAGAGAGAGAGAGAGAGAGAGAGAGAGAGAGAGAGAGAGAGAGAGAGAGAGAGAGAGAGAGAGAGAGAGAGAGAGAGAGAGAGAGAGAGAGAGAGAGAGAGAGAGAGAGAGAGAGAGAGAGAGTCAAAATACTGAACCTTATAATGAAAACTAATTTAACTCAACGATACCATAATAACAAAACGGATTAAAAGATAAAATTATTAGAGTCTGTGTCGCCGTGTATATGAAGGCATAGCTAGTCCTGGAAAACTGAAAAACTGGAATCCTTTCATGGTAATGTTATCCGGGTCCGGTTCGAGTGGTACGTGGACAGAACCAGACTGGACGAGAACTGACAGGCATTAACAACATTTTTTTTCTTTTTTCTCTTTTTTTTTTTCATACCAGTATTGTCTCGCCCCGCTCGCTCCTGTTATTCAATATCGAACAATAATTTCTTTTTCTTTTTTCACAACTGGAATTATTCACTGACACACCTATACTATTACCCCCGCGAGACTTAAGGTGAAACTCATTAACATTATTTCATCCCGGATTATTAAACGTTAAATAATACTTTACATGGCAAAAAACAGCTGAAAAAAAATGAAAAAAAAGGAGGACAGAAAAATAAAACGTGTATGTGCAGCCTTTTCCCCCAACAATGTTTCGCTATAAATGTTGGATAATACGAAGTTACCGTTCAGCTTCAAATTTATAGACTGTTATAACGACCGCCATATTGTATTTAGCGACGGAGAGGTAAAAATACACACGCAGATGAGAAAAAATACAGACTAGATAAAAACTGAACCTTTTCGACTATGGTGGAAGAATTAGAGAGAGAGAGAAAAAAAAAGAGAGAAAAAAAAAAAAAAAGAGAGAGAGAGAGAGAGTTAGATAGATAGATAGATAGATAGATATAGATAGATAGATAGATAGATAGATAGATAGATAGATAGAGAGAGAGAGAGAGAGAGCGAAAGAAAAAAAAAGAGCAGCATCACCCACACCACCACCACCACCAACAACAACACCACCATAACCACCACCAGATAGGGAGATAAAGAGAAAAAATAGTGAGCCAAGGCAACGGAGATGACGCTGATAACACACACACCGCGACGTTGATAGCGGCGTTGACGGTGTAAGTAACGAATTGCACAAACCCTGGAGAGTGCGATCGGTCCAGGAGGAGAAAGAGGAAGAGGAAGAGGAGGAGGAAGAGGAGGAGGAGGAGGAGGAGGAGGAGGAGGAGGAGGAGGAGGAGGAGGAGGAGGAGGAGGAGGAGGAGGAGGAGGAGGGAGGAGGAGGAGGAGGAGGGCAAATGAAGGAGAATGATAGGTGGGGAAGCAAAAGTCGAAGAACAGGAATAAGATGAGGAATAAGGAAGGAGAGGGAAAGCAGGAGAAGGAAAGAAAGAAGACATACGACATAATGTATAAAAAAATATGCCGGAGAAGAACAATGAAGAAAGAGAGAAGTGAAGGAGTAGAGGACGAAGAGAATAGAAAGAAGAGGACAAGAATGGAAGGTGCAACACTAAAGGAGAAAGAAGAAAGACACTTGTAAATGCATAAGAAAGGAGGACAGGTAGAGGAACAAAGAAATAGGAGGAGGAGGAGGAGGAGGAGGAGGAGGAGGAGGAGGAGGAGGAGGAGGAGGAGGAGGAGGAGGAGAAGAAGAAGGAGGAGAAGAAGAAGGAGGAGAAGAAGAAGGAGAAGGAGGTGGAGGAGGAGGAGGAGGAGGAGGAGGAGGAGAAGGAGGAGGAGGAGGAGGAGGAGGAGGAGGAGGAAGAAGAAGAGGAGAAAGGAGTGATGTTATCTCAGCAAAGAGGACATGGTAAGGGTGTAGTAATTACTCTTATGTCTGTATGTTTGTCACTTTAGTGGACACAACGAGCACGCAAGGTGGTTAGTCACTGATGGAAGAGAGTGATTGTGTTAGGGTGATGCGTGACAGTGGAGGAGGTAGTATTAGTAGTAGTGATAGTAGTAGTATAAGTAGTAGTAGAATAATTGTATAGTAGCAGTAGTATGGGGACGCCGTGGTCCAGTGGCTAGCCTGTGGGGCAGACGAGCTCAAAGTCCCGAGTTCGAGTCCCGCGACGGGCTGGCCACTTTTCTTTGAAAAACCGCCGAGTGGTCAAAGATCACCCACATGCTGCCATCAAAGTCTTCGACTGGGACTGCATCGTGAAGATGCATCGAGGAACTTCCGCGGGCAGCATGAGCCTCATAAAAAGAAACGAGGCGTTACTTTAAAAATGTAACCTGCGCTACTAACGGGCGGAGGCCGACCATTCAAAATCCTTCCATCAAGCCTACCGGCGCTATAGGATTAAGACAAAAAAAGTTGTGTACGTAGTAGTAGTAGTAGTAGTTGCTGTTGTTGTTGTTGTTGTTGTTGTTGTTGTTGTTGTTGTAGTAGTAGTAGTAGTTTAAAGGTTGTAATAACAATAATAACAAAAGACAATACAATATCGAAACAAAAGGGAGAAAAAGAAAAGATAAAAAATGGGCCACAAGAATCAAGAAAGAAAAGAAGGAATTCAAACCTTTACACACAACCCTTCTAAAAATGCCGAACAGGGAAGAGATCGAGAAAGGGGAAACTTGACACAAAAACAAAGACAAACAAACAAAAAAAATGATAAAGAAGAGAAAGAAAGAAAGAAAAAAGAAAGTAAGCATGTAAGAAAGAATAAATGAAAGAAACAAAGAAACAAAGAAAGAAGAGAGAAAAGAAAACTGAAGATGCGAAGAGATCCAGCAAATATTAATAGATCAAATATAAACAAAAATAAGTATGTTACAAATAAATAAAAAATAAAATATAATAATAATAGATAATTCAATAAACATGAAAATATTGAAAAATAAACTATATGATAAAAACATAATAAGAATATATAAAACAAAAATTAACAATATACATTAGAACCTGGAGGAGGAGGAGGAGGAGGAGGAGGAGGAGGACACATAGGACACATAGGAAGAACAAACAGCAACAGGAGGAGGAGTACAAAGGAAAAACAGACAGCAACAGTCCTACTGGACCTAATGAGACTGTCCGTGTGGCTACACTACTATTATAATATCTACTTGATAGACAAAAGGATAGCAAAGTGGAAGGCTCCTCCCCACCCAACCCTACTTTCAGCCGAAGCTGGCTGGAAGAGGAAGCGATATCATGTAGCATAGACAAACTATCATGGAATTTATATAGGAAAGTGAGATAAAACAAGACTTATCTACATTTATTTCTATAAGAAGAAAAAAATTACGCAGGAAAGAAATACTCAATTTGGTGAATAGATGCTAAATGCTTATCGAGTTTCTTCTTAAAAGATTCAATTATGATACTGTTAACTATTTATTCTGGGAGAGAATTCCAAACATTTACGATTCTATTGAAGAAAAGGTGTTCCGCTTCATTCGATCAAAAACGCTTGCCAATGATCTTGAAGCCATTGTTACGAGTGGTGCTTGTGAGATCGGTAATTATATAGTGGTTTATGTTAATATTGTCAAAGCCATGGAAAATTTTGAATACCTCAATTGGGTCTCTTTGTAGCCTACCTTCATATAAATTGAATAAGTTGAACTCCTTAAATCGTTCTTCGTAAGACTTGTTTTGCAATTTTGGGATGATTTTAGTGACTTCTTTGTATTCTATCCAGCTTATTAATATTTTTTTTATAGTACGGTGACAAGAATTGAATGCAATATTCTAGATGAGAGCATTAAATAGTGTCGGGATAACTTTTTTCAGATGTATACTCAAGGGTTCTACCAATGAAGCTAACCAGTTTGTTAGCTGTCTTAATAACGTCTGAACAATGTTTACTAAGTTTAAGTTCGTTACTAATAGTTATCCCTTAGTCTTTTTCATGAGTTCGGAGCCATTCATTGTATAATTTGTGTAATGATTATTGTTTTCGATATGTAAAACTTTACATTTATCAATATTAGATTTCTGTTGCCACTTTTTTGACCAACTGGATTGTAGTCGCATTTTGTCTACGGTTGTAGTTACTACTCGTGATTTTCGCATTGTCTGCAAATTTTGATATCTTACAGGTGAGGCCATGATCGATATCATTGATATAAATTAGAAAAAGAATGGAGCCAAGTACTGAGCCTTGTGGCACACAGCTTATAACGTTTCGCCATTTAGATGATTTACCGTTTATGGCACGAGCTGCTTTCTCTCGAAAAGCCAGTTTTCAAGCCCCTAAAGAATTTTCCCAGCTATGTCGTGCGATTCTAATTTCTTTAGAAATCAATTATGGGGAATTTTGTCAAATGCTTTTTGGAAATCAAGATAAATTATATATACCGCTTTTGTCTCATCATAATTGTTAAGGGAGAAGGAGGAGGAGGAGATATTACTGATGTCTCGTCCTTTATTAAACACGTTTTGCTATTTATGTTAATTACTAATATATACTCCATTGTTTACTTTTCTCCCTTCCCTCCCCCGTTCCCTCCCTCTTTGATCGAAGTAATTTATAGCAATTGGCAGGTTAGGCTGTGTAATTTTTTTTTTTTTTTGTGTGTTTACCGGTGGAGAAACGTACATGTGTTTGTCTGTTATTGAGATGAGTCTCTAATTGCTTACTTGCTGGTAATGAGAGTCTTTTGTCCAAGCTTTTGTGCACACACCTTTTGTTAGGTTGAGTGTGCGTTTGTAATTATGCATGTGCGTGTTGTGTTGTGCTGGTGCTGTGTGT
>JAXIVD010002906.1:15000-30000 GCA_036785275.1 Cancer borealis
AGTGGGTGTGTGTGTGGGCGGATCAGACGCAGGTGTGTACTCAGGCAGGTGTGTAGGTGGTAGGTATATAAGAGTAGTAATACCTCCCTAACAACACCCCTACACCCCTTCACCCCTTCACCCCTTCATCTTCCTTTGAGTATGTTCGCCTTTGTATAGAGAATGAGGAGAGTGAGCCGCTGGAGGGCGTAAAGGGGGGGCGGGGAAGAGAGGGTGGTAGTGGTGGTTGTAGTGGTTGTGAAGTGAGCGGAATTACCTCACACGTGCCCTTAATTAATACCTGGTAACCTGAAATGATAGGTATTAGGGCGATAATAACCTAACCTTCAAATAACTGGTTTCAAAGAGGTAACGAGAGGGCGGGAATGTCTGTATAGGTCTCTCGGTCTACCACTTCAAGTAATAAATATAAATAGTATGATTTTCTATCTTTATTTTCTTTATTCACATTATTTTTATTATCTTTCTTCTTCTCTCTCTCTCTCTCTGTCTCTGTCTCTATCTCTCTCTCTCTCTCTCTCTCTCTCTCTCTCTCTCTCTCTCTCTCTCTCTCTCTCTCTCTCTCTCTCTCTCTCTCTCTCATTCTCTCACACACACTCGCTACGTAACTCATTTGCATCTCTAGCATATTTTTTTCTCCTAAAGCAACGATTCCCTTTAAACAATACCTGAGAGGACCCTAAATATACGACAAATAATTAATTACCTTGGCCCTAAAATACTATCATTCCACCTGCTCGTTCTGCTAAGGTAATCTGGCAGCGATTTACTAGACGACTGGCGCACACGAGATATATTAGGGTGACTTATTAACGCTCTGGGTCTGTTGTGTTGGGGATGGGAGAGAGGAATGGGTGTGAGCTTGGGGGATAGGAGAGGTGAGTATGAGACGTGTGGTGGTAGTGTGTGGTAGGGGATAGGTAGAGGTGTGTGTGTGTGTGTGTGTGTGCGTGCGTGTGTGTGTGGTAGGTAAGAAGATGGAAGGGTTTAGATAGATTAAAGGGAGGAACTGAATGATGCACATGACAAAGGGAGAGATAAAGGTAAGTAGTGACTGCTATTCTCGACCACATATCACTCATTTTCACACACACACACACACACACACACACACACACACACACACACACACACACACACACACACACACACACACACACACACACACACACACATGCGTGACCCACCCTTACACGTTCCCATAGCCCGTTCCATTCACTCTTTATTTAACACGTCCCTCCACTTCCAAAGGCTAAAAAATCAACACACGCCAACTAGCGGCTCTCACTCCACTGTCAGTCTTCCTCTGTAATACACACAGCACGAGAGGCAATCTACGGGGTCTTTAGGGTGTGCTTGATGGGTGGGACGAGCGCCGAGAGTGATGGGGTGAGCTTGGTGTTTGAGTAATGGTGTGATGGTAGCGAGTCCAGAGCGTCCTCGCTGCCCATATGATAAAGTGTGGTGACCTGGACGAGGCGAAGCACCAAGTGACAAAGAGGCATCCCCAGCGATATCTCAGGGACGGAGGAGCACGATGAGGACGTGGAATACAAGGAGGAGGAAGAAAAACGAGGGTAAAAAAGTGGAAGTAGAGCTATGAGACTGCGTGTGAAGGGCGTAGGGAGCGAGAAAGTGTCATTAGTTCATGTCTGGTGTGCTAGATTTATCTTTAATCCTGGGTATGACTTTCTCTCTTACTCTTACTTTTTATCTCTCGCACTCTCTCTTTCTCTCTCTCACAAAATAAAGTGATAGAGTACCTACGACTCAATATACAAGGAAGTTCCCCGAAGGTTCATTAATCACGTAAACAAAGTGTAAAGAGTCGTCATCAAGGCAGCAACACAATACAACACACATACAATTATCTGCCTCGTGTTGCCGTTTACTCTCCATCCATCAATACACACACACACACACACACACACACACACACACACACACACACACACACACACACACACACACACACACAACCACTGATGGGCGTCGTAAAACATGCCAACGCTCATTCAATCCCCTGACTACACTTCAACTGCAAGCATAAACTACATTCTATAGAGGCGTACGTCAAACATGTGTTACTAGATAGACCAGCACGTAGCTCTCACCTCTTTTCTATTCTCACTAGAGTAACATCAATTAATAAACAAAAGAGCGCATAGACTTTTTTTCAACATGGTTTTAACTTTTTTTTTATTTCTCTATCGGAAAAATGAATGCAAATTGGAGTGACGTGACGTTTGGTAGACTCAATGTGGCTTTCAATTCCTCACTTTGGCAAGAGTATTTATTGCCCATCCACAAACTAATCAGTATTGGGGCGAGATGACTTATGAAACGTATCTTTAGGTTGGGGGTAGGTAGGGTTGGGGTAGGGTTGGGGTAGGATTGGGGTAGGGCTTGGGTAGGGTTGGGGGTAGTAGTGTAAAGTTAGCAGATGTGGTATATTTGCTTCCCTGAAATGTAGCTTCCAAGAAAAACCTATTGAGTGTTTATAATTATATTCCGAGAAATAGTATAGAGTGTTTTGTGTATAATGTTAAAGGAATTTGTCATTACTCCAGTGGATACGTAAGTTCCTCTCACCGAGCACTCCATTAAAGGCGAAGTTTGAACCTCACGTCAATAGATGCATAAAAACTGTACCAACTGTTTATCATTTTGAAACATAGATGGCGATACGCTCAAGGAATATAAAATGAATCAAAAGGAAGAGAGGGACAAAAACAAACATCAAACACCATTCAATAACCTGACAGAAGCACATGTTTAAAGTACAAGAACCAATTAAGTTTACATTTTCACCTGATACGCTCCTCTTCAAGGCGGAAAACAGAACAACAATTAACATTAAAATTACCATCGTCTACAATAACCTAAACTAGAGCCACGCAGCGCTATATACCTGTGGGTGTTTGTAGTTGTGGGTAGCAATTATAATTAAAGCCAATTCACCTAATCTAACCTACCGTAACCTACATATATATTTACCTCTACGTCACTGATCCGTGCAACATTTCAACAACGTACGTATAGAAGATTGGTACGTGCAAGCAGGCGGCCATCACCCCTTCCTGCCTCGCACTGCAGCCTCGTAAACCATAATTATAATATATTCCATCCACCACCACTGACCACGGAGGAGTCTAGAGCCTCGATATGACCCACAACGCCTCTCAACGCCCTCCACGAGCTACATAATGAGGGTTTCCAGACTCCTCTGTATATCGAGCCTTCAGGACTTCCTCGCCCGTGTTAGTGACTACCTGACTACGGCAAGGGAAGGAGAGGGAAGGTGAGGGAAGGAGAGGGAAGGAGAAAGAGAAGAGAAGGAACAGGAAGAGAAGTAGGGTGAGGAATGAAATATTGGTATAGTAGAGAGAGGATTAAGGTCTGTGTTTGAAGGGTGGAAGGAAGGTGGAGGCGAGGGCGTGGGTGGAGGTATTGCTGCAGGAGGAGGAGGAGGAGGAGGAGGAGGATGAAGGGTTTCAGATGTTGACTAACACAACATGGCATAATTTGGGTTCCTCCTCACCAAGTGGATTATGGTAATTAACATGTAAATCAGGCCGATAAGATTTACATTATAGTTTCTTCCCGTCAGCTGTCTCCAGGCACTCTGTTCTTCCTCTTTTTCTTCTTCTTCTTCTTCTTCTTCTTCTTCTTCTTCTTCTTCTTCTTCATCTTCTTCATTTTCTTCTTATCATAATTTACTTTCTGATTATTTATATACGTCACAGCTTCCAAAATGTTTCGTTTAGCAAATCTCAGTATCGCACATTACATATCTAAATCCCTGAAAGTATTAATTCAGATCTAAATTCATTAAAACTTGCGTGCATAGCTTATCGCTCTCTTATACATTCCATCCGGTTTTATTATTTATTTTATTATTTTTATCATCATTATTATTCTTCAACTTGATATGATTTCATTTTGTGCGATTTTACAATTTAATTCGGTAATGAGATTTTCGCGAACAATGGAAAAAAGATATTCCTTCGTTATTTCCTCTCTCGCATCAATGTTTATCGGTTTGCATCTTTACACCATCCTTGGGAAACATCTTAACAACATTACTAGCAAAAAAAAAAAAGATAAAATAAATCATTAATAAAATCCTAAACAATGTAATGTGTTTATTTATTTTTTTTTCTTTCCCTTCCATGATGATCAAATTACTGTGCCTTAACAAAGTAGCAAAAAGTGGCACAAAAGTAGCACTAAAGTAGCAAAAGTAGCAAAGTCCGTCGTGCTTCCAGAAAGAAGTCTCAGTAAGATACAAATTATGGCTCACTTACTTACTTACTTATTTACTTACTTACTTACTTATTTACTTACTTACTTACTTATTTACTTATTTTGGTGTATATATATATTAAAAAAGAAAGTAGGAGGAGGATAAAGTATAATATTTACAAATGATTTTCAGACAAATTTTTGTTCTACTTCATTTCTCAAAATTTTCAAATATATAAATCACAAACACCAATAACAAGTATTTATTTAGCTTCCCTTGAGTTAGTTCTCGTAAGTGACTTTTTTTTCCGCCACTAATTTTTTTTTTAACTCATTATTCAAAATAACACCCAATGATTTTATTTACGCCTTAAAGAAAATATCAAGAGAATTTCCACGTTTCAAAAAAAATATTTTCTTTCACAAGATGGCGCGGCGTGATGATGAGACAAATTCTCACCCCCATCTTATTTTTCTTCGTATTTTCAGCAACATTTGATTTCGGAAGAGTTTCATCCGTCACGCCTGTAAACTCCACAATTTTATTCCGTCGCGAGTAACACACAAATATATATGTATGTATATATCTAATATTTTTCTTACCTCTATCTCTTTCCAGAAATATCAAGAGTTTTGGGTCCTGAAGATGTTAACAAAATTTCTAATTAACTGCATCGAGAGTTAGTGAAGGAGGAGGAGGAGGAGGAGGAGGAGGAGGAGGAGGAGGAGGAGGAGGAGGAGGAGGAGGAGGAGGAGGAGGAGGAGGAGGAGGAGGTGAGGGTGGATGACCAGGAAACGGTAATGGCATTGAGGACATGAACGAAAACATGAATAAATACAAGAATCCTCACAAGGTCAAGGCTAAGGGCGAAGACGAAAATAACTCCAATCACGCAGCAAACTAAACCAAGAAAACAGAAAAAAAACGAAAATATAGCAAGGAAATCAATCACATCTAGAAATACAACACACAGACCGTTTTCTTTCCGTCAGACCGATAGCAAACACCGATATCAGCGGAACCCGATATTCTGGTCCCTGGAGCCCATACAGTACTTTAACAAAATGACACCAATACATTCTGTTTCCGTTTGTGCCACTTACTCAACACCATCCCTTCAGATATCAATGACAGGGAATAACACTCTCATCGTGTTCGTGCCAGAGGGGCGGGGCGGGGCGGGGCGGGGCGGGGCGGGGCGGGGCGGGGCGGGGTGGGGCGGGGTGGGGCGGGGCGGGGCGGGGCGGGGCGGGACGGGGCTTCCTATGCTCCCCGCTGCCCACCAGCCAGCCAAGTAAGCTCCTTTGCCTCTATAGAGAAAGCTATCTCGTTTTTGTGATAAATTATATCATTTACACATATGTACATATAGGCTTATAGGTGTGAATGCGTACGTGCTTATGTGCCAGTGTGTACTCGTGGTATTTATTGTGACATACATGAGTGTACGTGGATGGTGTTCACTGGTTACTAAACGCACTGACTGTAGGGTGAGGGAGGAGTAAGGAGACACTCATCTGACAGCTGGTCCAAGAGGCAGCCAGCACCAGTCAGTCACGTTTACCCGCGGGACTCTACAAACTGGAATAATTCGGCACCAGCGGGTCAGCGGCACGGCACTGCATCCAGCCCGGCACTGGATGCATCATGGCGGCGGAGACGTCACTGTGTACTCGACATTGTGGTTATGATACTTGTGAACAGACATACAAACATACATACAAACAGACAGACAGACAGACAAGCATGCGAGCAAATAAACACACTCGTCTGCTATGTATTATGGTAGACTCAACTCTCCCTGCGACACAAAGCAGCTGGAAGGTATTGTGTGTACTCTGCAAACACGTCACGCTATTTCTAAGCCCACGTGCGGTACAGCCTCCACGACCACCACCACCACCACCACTACCACCACCACCACCACTAACACCCCCACCCCGACCCCCCACCACCCCACTCCACCCCCATCACCCCACTCCACCACCACCACCACCACCACCACCACCACCACCACCACCACCACCACCACCACTACCACCACCACTATAACTAATAAAATGTTATGTTTCTACTATGTAAATAGCGTTCATCCGCTCCTGCATATCATTTTTTTTTTATCATTTTTTGAGTTGCCAGCTATATACAGTAGTAGTAGTAGTAGTAGTAGTAGTAGTAGTAGTAGTAGTAGTAGTAGTAGTACTAGTAGTAGTAGTAGTAGTAGTAGTAGTAGTAGTAGTAGTAGTAGTATAGCAGTAATACTATCAGTGTTAGTAAGTATGCAAGCAGGAGCGTTTGTTTGTCTGTCATTTCGTAAATGTATTTTTGCAAGTTCCATTGAACTAAATGACACACACGCACACACACGCACACACGCACACACGCACGCGCACACACACACACACACACACACACACACACACACACACACACACACACACACACACACACACACAGTTTTATTCAGCACACCCTCGCATCTCTCACAAACACAACAGATGTAACCTTCTGAAAACTATTAGAACCGATTGACTGGAAACTCAGCGGATTTTGCCTTTGAGCTTTTTCCAAATAATCTTTAACCATTGTGTTGAAAATAACAGTAAAAAACAGCTTCACCCACACAAGTCTCCACGCTGCCACCAACAACCTAACTAACTATAACAAAAGTACAAAAATTCTTCACCAGGAGTATGTTTATTCATTATCAAATCGCATTAACAAAATAACTCATCATTAATGACGAAAGACTGTAATTCCTGAATGATTTTACGTACTGATAAATAATGCAATATTAATTAAAGTAATTTGAGTGCATACATCTAAGTAATTACGATGTTTTCATACAAACATTATTAATCCGATTATACTGATGCTGTTCTATTTGTCATTTTACTCTGAAGACAATTGTGTCGTTATGGAGTTAGTTATCTTTTTTCATATATATCAGAAACAGTACAATTTAGCAACTTTACGCTAGAATGTCGAGAATGGTTTAATAACGATGATTATAATAGCAATAATAATAATAGAAAGAAGAAGAAGAAGAAGAAAAAATAAATAAATAGAACAAGAAGAACAAGAAAAAAAAAACATTATCAAGGATATATGAGAAGAGAAGAGAAGAAAAAGAAAATGAAGATATATTAAAAGATGAAATAAAAAAAATACATTTACTAATAATCACATCATTTACCAATCTATCAATCCACCTTCACTTAGTTTTCCTTTTATCATCATCTCCAATTTACATTTTCATTTCCTTCCCTTTAAACTCCCTTCTCTATCTATCTCTATTTATCTCGACTTCGTTTTCATCTTTTTTCCCCGAGGACAGTCAGCCAGTCAGGTATTCATCCCTTCAAGACTCACCACAACCATTCCATACATTCCTCTGTTCCTTATAGCCAAACAACAATGATTTATTTCCCTTACATATTCTTCAACACTCTCTCTCTCTCTCTCTCTCTCTCTCTCTCTCTCTCTCTCTCTCTCTCTCTCTCTCTCTCTCTCTCTCTCTCTCTCTCTCTCTCTCTCTCTCTCTCTTTCTCTCTCTCTTTTACATGTATCTCCTCTACCTTCCCTTCTTCCTCACTCAGCTCATCCTCATATACAACTTTTTCTCATAAACCAAATACTTTCGTCCGTTTTCATACACAATTTCATAGCACACGAACCTTTCATAAAGTTCATTCCTAAGTTCACTCTTCTGCTCCTCCTCCCCCTCCTCCTCCCCCTCCTCCCCCTCCTCCTCCTCCTCCTCCTCCTCCTCTTTTCATTCCAAGTTCATGTTTTTGAGGCGTTTGCTTGGAGTGGACAATATTACTCTTATTTACTATTCCTCTTTTGACATCTATATTAATAATTTTGTCGCGTCATACTCTCCCTTGGTAATATTGTAAAGCCTACAGAAAAATAGATATCACTGCTATTGTTGCTACTACTACTACTACTACTACTAATAATAATAATAATAATAATAATAATAATAATAATAATAATAATAACAATAATGATGAAAATAACAATAACAATAATAATAATAATAGCAATGGTAATAAAAATAATTATAATAATAACAAGAATAATAACAAATACATACACACCCATTCCACAATACCTATACATACCATCGTTTATGTATAACAAAACACACCATTATTATTCATTCATTTATACAGTCAGCGAACCATTGGAATAATCCATCACATCATCAATACATTAAACTCAAATGTATAATTCAATCATCTCCTTTTACGCCTCCCTTCCCTTCCCTTCCCTTCTGTCCCTTCCCTTTCCTTCCTTTCCCTTCCTTTCTATTCCCTTCCCTTTCCCTCCATTTTCTTACCTTACCTTCCCTTCCATTCCTTCCTTTCCCTTTCCATCCCTTCCCTTCTTGCCTTATCTCATCCCATTTCCTCCAATACCCTACCTTCTTTTAATCCTGTTTTTGTCCCAATTACTGTTTTTCTCGGCCTTCTTACCTTTCCCTCTCACCTACTTTCACCTCACTTCCCCATTCCCCTTCTTGCCACTCATAGCAGGTGACACTGAATATATTATGAGAAATTAATATGCTAATTCCTGGTTGAGCTACTTTACATTCCGTGGAGAGTGTCATCAGCTCTTAATTAAAAGTCCATCCAACCACCGGATTCTTCTCATGATGAAGAGAGATAGGGAGGGAGGGAGGGAGGGAGGGAGGGAGGGAGGGAGGGAGGGAGGGAGGGAGGGAGGGAGGGGAAGAAAGGAGGAAGGTTTAGTGTTGGTACATAAGCTCTCACACACAAACATTCATACCACATCTCCTTCACTTAATAATGCAGTTTAGTTTCGACACTCAACCACCCACACATACATACATACATACATACATACATACATACATACATACATACATACATACACACGAACACACTGCTCTTGTCACAGCCTCCTAAGGAATCTATTACACAACATGAGATAATGTTTTTTCCGCCTCTCCATCCACATGTGTACTGAGACGTTCCATCTGCCTAATGGATGAAGGCTCGTCAAGACACGTCAAGAAAAGGTGAAGAAAGGTAAGGAGAGGTGTGCAAAGGTAATTAAAGGTGAGGGGATGAAAGGGGACGTGAGGAAATGTGAGAAAAACAACACAAAGGTAAAGGAGAGGAAATGTAAAAGAAGATAGGGATATATATTGTGTATTGAAAGACATCAATGGTTTTAATATGAATTTAAAGTAAATGTGGTTTGAGAATAATTTTATTTGTAAAAAACTATTGATTCCAAAAAAACAGCTTTGTCAACCACACATAAAACAAAAATTGACATTATATTATTTTTTACCCATATTTTGACTGTTTGGACAAAATCCGGTTTCTTTCCATGAATTTTTGTATGTTGTTTTTACCCAAAGTTACTGCGTAATTGATCAAATAAAAGCATTGTGCCTGTAAAACACTGAAGTAAAACTGAGATAGTTCACGTTGTTTTCGAAATATTAATTTTGTGAACAAAATCTAGATTTTTTTTTCGCAAAATTAATGATGATCAAGATCCATAAGAAAAATACAAACATCCGTTAATTCCCTACATCATATACTAAAAAAATTGTACATTATGAAAATTGCACATGTTAAATCAGATTTCAAAATGATCACCTTTTAGGTAAGATGTACACTTTTTTGAGTGCAGGTTCGTTCCCCTCGAGCGCCGCGATGCCTTAAGATGGACACAAACGAGAACATAAGCCAACCTTAAGAACGGCCAAGGCTGTGTCCATAAACATTTGAGTCAATACTTGTGGCACCCAAGTGGATATTTCTAGCATATTGGTTTCCAGAAATTCTAAAAAGTTAGAAAAAATGCATTTATAACTTTTGTTCCCTTCCCTTATATACGTTAGATTAAATTCACAACCGTTGGGCGAGTTTTCATAACACATATTCCAGGGATCATTATTTTCCAAACTAAAAGCAACAATAGCCATTTACCGAGAATCCCTGTGGGACTCCCTCTGGCAGTGTCAGCAATATAATTCATTTAGTTGTCGGTTATATTATAATGCCAGAGGGTCTTCCCTTAACAATCATATATTACCCGACAAAACAATTGAAATTATACTCTTAGATACGATGTAATTCCACTTATCACTAATTGCAAAATGAAACATGTTATCAGTCATTAACACCTTCATCCTCAATGTTATTTGTTATCATCTAAATCAACATTAATAAAGCTGTCGTTGTCACCGTCATCCTCATATGTGACATCATCTGCCTTCATGGTGTCTAGAGTATTATCATCCGACCCCCACCAAACCAAACTCTATATATTTCTAAATTCGTCGGTTTGTATTTCTGCAGCAAAATGTTCGATTTGGCTTCATTCACAGGTGATAATGTTCCTTGATCACAGAGTTTTCTACAAGGCTGTCGTTGTCAACAAAGGCAGTGTTCTCTTCAAGAATGTGTAAGTCTTGAAGGTGAAGAAGACCATATCTTCTCTTTTTTCCTTCCTAATGAACGATGATGTGTAATCACATCATGTAGAAACATTATTTGTCCTGAGGTCATGGAACATAATCGACTGTGAATGACGATGTGTTGAAAATTCTCTTGGAGACATATAAACCAACTATTTCAAACATTTCATTGAAAAATAAAATAAAAGGAATTAATGTCAGAATGTTTCAATCATGCAAACATGTCCTGGCACACAAATTGTCACGGTGGAAGTATGTGGCATGACTCTGGAAACATGCACACCTAAGAAACACACTAAAGAATATTCAACTCACGCGTCACGGCTGGAAGGAGGTTAATGGAATCTTCCTACCAGCATAGTTATGTGAGTCAGATGTTAACTATACCTTACAAGACCATAGAACTAAACTGTGCCCCAAATGGAGATGAGAATGAAGATGACAATGACATCATGTTTAATATAATGTGAGATGAGGTCAGTGCAAGTAAGGAAAGGTGAATAATTTTAAAGGTAGGTGAAGGAGGTAGTACCAGGCGGTTATGATCTATAGCAAGGGACGATTTATGTATTTCGTTCACTTCTTTTAATGATCATGAATAAAAAACATTAAAAACCCAAATAACAAAAAGCAGACAACAGTGCCAACATTGTGTCACTTTGAGGTGCAAACACTCGACCCAACAACTTATAACACTAACAACAAGTAATGGTATATACACACACACACACACACACACACACACACACACACATACACACACACACACACACACACACACACAGACACAGACACAGGCACACACACACACACACACACACACACACACACACACACACACACACACACACACACACACACACACACACACACACAAGTATAATGACATTCCTTTGTATCTCCCAGTTAACATGCCATGTCAATATATCTTTACAGGAGTCTTGGTCATGTTTTATTCACCAGCCTCAGAATAACTACGCCAGTTGTCCACTCACTCGCAACAAGTGGTTAGAATTCACCAGGAAAGTCATATTCCTTTAGTAGAGAAGTTAGGTTGACACAGACGAGACTCCACCTCTGTTGTGTCTTATGTGTATCATCCTTAACATGCTAAACACACACACGCACACGCACACGCACACACACACACACACACACACACACACACACACACACACACACACACACACACACGTTTTGTTTAGAATACGCAGAAAAAGGCCGGCGTAGGGGTGTTGGGGGAAGGAATTACGTAAAATGAGGAGCTGAAAAGTGCATTTTACCTTCCACCTGTACTCGAGCCTCACAGGTAAGTGGCCTTGAGAGGAAGTGAGTCTTGTGAGAAACTCTACTGAGGTCGCCAAAACACACTTCTCTCTCTCTCTCTCTCTCTCTCTCTCTCTCTCTCTCTCTCTCTCTCTCTCTCTCTCTCTCTCTCTCTCTCTCTCTCTCTCTCTCTCTTGCTCTCTCTCTCTCTCTCTCTCTCTCTCTCTCTCTCTCTCTCTCTCTCTCTCTCTCTCTCTCTCTCTCTCTCTCTCTCTCTCTCTCTCTCTCTCTCTCTCTCTCTCACATCATTTCTTATGCAATATCTACCTTCAAGTTTGTAGTAAATTTTCACTCAAATGACCACAAAAAAAGCACACACACACACACACATAAATAAACAAACAAACATACATAAAACACCAAAAATAAAAAAAATACACCAACCATGTTTTTTCCCCACCACGAAGTTATTCATTTAAAAAACATGCATCACTTCACTAGGCTGGGATCTACATGCATACATTATAACACAGAGTAGAGGCAATGTCGCACCTTTTAACAGACAGCACATCCATAGTAAGAGTATCCAGGAAAACCAAGAGGAGGAGGAGGAGGAGGAGGAGGAGGAGGAGGAGGAGGAGGAGGAGGAGGAGGAGGAGGAGGAGAAGGAGGAGGAGGAGGAGGAGAAGCAAGAGTAGGTGGTGGTGGAAGGCCTGACGTTACCAATTCCTGGATTACTTCACGGCAAAGAAAAAAATGAGAAGAAGGAGGAAAGGAAGACAGGAGGACAGGAGGACAGGAGGACAGGAGGACAAGAGGAAAGGAGGACACGAGGAAAGGAGGATGGAAAAGATAATAGGAGGAAAGGAGTACAGGAGGAAAGGAGAACAAGAAGACAGGAAGAGGACAGAAGGAGAATAGGAGGTGGATAGCAGGATGTAGGAATTATTACCGACTGTGTGTACCTCAAAGGAACAGATCTGCCAACACGGTGTTTCTGATGGTGAAGTCATGTTGCCTCAGAATAGCCTTATTCCCTTCCCCACACCTTATCTCACTTCACCTCACCTCACCTCACCTCATCTCATCTCCCCACACCATCCCACACCTCACCTCACCTCACCTCACCTCACCTCACTTTCGCCTCCCCGTGACCTAAGGCGTAAAGGTGTATGTCGTAAAGTGTTTATAAAGGAAAGACAAGGTACAGGTATATTAGTGAAGGGCAAAAATATGACGCTAGGTGGATAATAAATACAAAAATGAATTGATAAAGAAATGAATAAAAGAGTAAATTTAGAGGTTGGGTACGTAAATAGAGAAAAAACATGACGCTAAGTAGATGGAATAAGGAAATGAATGAAGGAATAAATTATTAGATAGATAAATAAAAGAGAAAACCATGAGGATCGGTAAAAAAAAAAAAATAAACACGACGCAAAGTAGATACTAAACAATTAAATGAATGAATGAATGAGTATAGAAATGAATAAACAAAATAGCAAAACATGAGGTTGGGTTAAAAAAAAAAGTAACAATAAACAATGAAATTAATTAATAAATGAATATATAAATAAATGAATAATACAGAGCAAAACATGACGTTGAGTACGAAAAAAAATAACAAACCAAAGGCAGAATTCAAAAAGTATATACATATCAAAAAATATTTAAAAAAAAAGTAAAATTTCAAAGGAAGATAAAAAAAAATTCAAAAAGCTAAACATCAATTAATTAATAAAGCAAAAAAAAAAAAAGGTTGATAAGGTCACAGGTGTTTCAAAGGTCAACGTTACGTTACAATTTGAACATAGAGAGAAAGCACACCTAATTATAACTTATTCCTCTCTCTCTATCTCTCTTTACAAACATTAATTAAATCAAAACATATAATAGTGTTACAAAGGAAGTAAGGAAGGAAAGAAAAGAAGGAGAGAAAGAGTAAGGGAAAGAGAGAAGGAGGGAAGGACAGAGGGAAGGTAGAGAGAGGGACGGTGAGTGGGTGGGAGACAAGGAAAAACAATGAGTATAGAAAGAGGGAAGAGGGGAAATAGAATCAAGGGAAAGGAAGAAAGAAGTGGAGGAAGTGAACGAGATATGGACAGGAAATATAAAGAAAAAGGAGGTAGGTAACAATACAAAGTGGAAGTTATAGAGGAGGAGTAACAAGTGAAAGAAGGAAGGAAGGAAGGAAGGAAGGAAGGAAGGAAGGAAGGAAGGAAGGAAGGAAGGACAGAAAGGACGTGTAACCTAAAGAAATGGATGAGAAACATGATAAAGGAAGGGGTTTGATAGACGAAACCTAACAAATGGAAGGGGAGGAAAGGAAGACGAAAGAAGAAAAAAAAATAAAGTGAACGAGGATGAAAGGGAAGAAGAAAAACAAAAGAGACAAATAAAACGACAACAACAACGACAATAATGATAACAACAACAACGACAATAATGATAACAACAACAACAACAATGATGATAAAATGAAGAATAGAGAAAAAGTATAATATCAAGAAAAAATAACAATAAAATAATAGCCTCATAGTGCGCAAAGGAAGCATAATTACAGGTGAGAACAGCATGGAGGATTAAGGGAAAAAAATGCAAGGAAAAGGTTACCGGGCGAACGAGAAGAAGAAGAAGAAGAAGAAGAAGAAGAAGAAGAAGAAGAAGAAGAAGAAGAAGAAGAAGAAGAAGAAGAAGAAGAAGAAGAAGAAGAAGAAGAAGAAGAAGAAGAAGAAGAAGAAGAAGAAGAAGAAGAAGAAGAAGAAGAAGAAGAAGAAGAAGAAGAAGAAGAAGAAGAAGAAGATGAAGATGAAGAAGAAGAAGAAGAAGAAGAAGAAGAAGAAGAAGAAGAAGAAGAAGAAGAAGAAGAAGAAGAAGAAGAAGAAGAAGAAGGCCACAACAATAGCTACCCTTCACAAACATCATTCCTAACTAAAAACCGCATTGTATTTTCCAAGACCACACGTATTATCTTCTCCCTCTTTCACTCTCATTCTTTTTTACATCTGACTTCATACAC
>JAXIVD010002906.1:35000-52156 GCA_036785275.1 Cancer borealis
TAAGTATAAAGGCAACTCCTACCTTTAAACTTTGGTATAAACATAACGAGTAGTAAGTTCCACATTAGTACAGACTTGGCCTTGTAACTTCCGTCTAGTTGTATCACTGCTGTCTGGCCTCCTGTCTCTACCATGTGTCTTTCTCTACTAACGAAGACTTGGGATTTGAGAGATAATAAGCGTTAGTGGATGGGAATATGGTTATTATTATTATTACTATTATTATTATCATTGTTATTGTTCCTATTCCTTCCCCTCCTCGCAATTTGCAACAAGATGAGTGAGTTAAGTTTATGAGTTTCTTGTATATAGTTTGCAGTTAGGAAGTTTGTGAATGTTGGCTAATATTGTGCCTTGCCTTATACTAGGTTTGCCTCCTTACTATTAGTGTTATTATTATTAGTAGTATAATCATTATCATTATTACTATTATTATTATCATTATTATTATTATTATTATTATTATTATTATTATTATTATTATTATTATTATTATTATCATTATTCACTTTTCTTTTCGTCTTTTGTGCTTTTGGACCTTTCCTATTTTTCTTCTTCCTCCTCCTCCTCTTCCTCCTCCTTTTTCTTCTTCCTCCATCGTAAGTTAATATGACTGAACCATCAACTCTGCAGTAGATTAAGTGGCAGAACTTATGTGACACCTTCCAACAGCCGTCACCCCTCTCTCTCTCTCTCTCTCTCTCTCTCTCTCTCTCTCTCTCTCTCTCTCTCTCTCTCTCTCTCTCTCTCTCTCTCTCAGTAACTAGCGCAAAAATACCCCTAACGACCATACCAATTACACCTCAATCACCTTTATCTATACTTACCTACACCCTTTCACCTCATCACCCTTCCATCACCATCAACCCTACTACATCCACACCACACATCACCACTACACCACACCAAGTCCTGTCACTATTACTACACCACTTAGGGTATTGTTATTTAATCTACCTGCACACCACGTAACACCTTATGAGCCGCCAGGTGTTCAAGGTACGAGTTTGAGCCGTAAATACTAAACAGATGAGCGATTAATTCATTCTGTTCCCATTCGATATCCACAGTAAATCTTCCGTATCGAAACACATCCGGATTCGAACGAAACATTACGACGTGCGGTTTCAGTCTAAGTATTTCCATTCCGTTTCGTATAAATCCACAACTCTCACACCTGAATAATCTCCCAAAATGGTGTTATTATTATTTAGTCTCCGGAGGTAATAAAGTATTTTTCTTCTATTTCCTGCATTGGTAAAGTCAATTTGGGTTCAAGGATTTTATTGACCTCAACGTTGATGCAAGTAAGGTCATTCCAGCTGTGACCTTACTGCCATCTGTCATGACCTTTTGTTAATTAGCTATTATACACAGGCTTTTCTCTTAATTACTCTGTCTACAATTTATATTATTTTTCGCTCGATCCATGCCTTGATTTCCTCTCTCCTATAACCTCCTATGCTGTGATTCCTCTCTCCTATGTCCTAATGCCTCTCTCCTATGCCTCTCACCCTCCCATACCCCTTCCTATACGTCTCTTTAAGCCTCCTTTTAGTTAGTGTCCTTTATATCCTAACAGATCCACTTGTTTCTCTTTCCTTAAAGTAACTATATGTGTGCCTGGCAGCGTCGTATCTTTATACTAACTACAGGATCACTGTTTGGTGATTTCCCTTAATTAACTACGGGTACAGGTAGTAAGTCTACTGATTCGCCCGTCACAGTAACGATGGACTAACCACTCATGCCCACCAGTACCCCCCAATAGTGTGGATGGGCAATAAGGTGCAAGTTTCCGTCCCTCCTTTACGCCTCCATGTTTCCACTCTCCCATCCAGTCTGTCACTCCCATCCACACATTCACGCCAGGAGTTCTCAATCTGGGATTTACGTGCTCCTTAGGGTACGTGAAGGGGGGGTCAGTAGGGGGCTGAGTGACACTTTTCAGATTGGGTGTCGTGAAAAAAGTGTATATAAAAAGCAGGAAGTGAATTACTACATACACGCTTAAACATGCGTTCAAATTAACAGATAAACGCATGAAAATATCTTAACAGGGGGACTGAGCGAGCAATTTAAAGTTAATAAAGGTAGTAAATCTAACTTTAATGCATTTTTCGTTTCATATTCCCAGTAACATCGCTTATGTCTAAAAAAAAAATTATATAATGAGTAGAGAAAAAGCTTGAAAACACCTGGTCTGCATAAGGCTTAGAGGAGAGGACAGGGTAGGGTAAGGCAAGGCAGGGCAGGGCTGGGTAAGGCAGGGTAGCGATCACTCACACTTGCCTTCACTCCACTCATGAATAACTAATACCCTGATCGATATATAACACGGCTTCCCTCGCCTCGGTCTTTCCTTTAAACAGACGACCTGCTGCCTGTGTTTGGCGACCATCCCCTCATGAATACCCTAAAAAAAGGACCTGAATCACACACCACAAACACGCTATTTACCCTGATTTAAAGGACAAGCTGAGCCGTTCCTCCTACAAATATCTCCTCTAAAGAACAGTATCAGCCACGCTTTCTACCATACGCCAACGCCTCCTAACGTATCCTATAGCTTAAAAAACACTATCCTGCCACGCCTCCTAGCATATCTTATAAGCTAAAAGGATCTTAACACAGACTTCCATAAGATATTCAACAGCTTAAAGGAACGCTCAGTACTCGCCTATCTAGCATACCCAATGACCTAATAGAACGACACAAGCCACGCCTCCACACCCACCCATCAGCTCTATATATAAGGTGTGGATCCGCTATTTGTCATTCTGTGATACACCTACCCATCCATGCAGACAGACAGACACACAGACAGACGGACATCCCATTAACATGCGAAAATTAACATCATTTTTTTTTTTTAGGAATGAATACGCTATTATTTCATTTCATGGGTAATTATGCATCAAGGTTAATTACACGCTACGATTCGCTGGGATTATCACCACATTAGAGTAAAATAGTTGGTAATGCATCTAAGCCAACATGAGAATCGCCTGAATTTCGCGCCAAAAAAAATATCTTCCCCCCCCCATCCCATCCCATCCCCACACACACACACACACATTTTGTTTAACTATTGTGTTTAGGAATCTTGGCCACACGTAAGATCGATGACCCAGTAATTTGTGGTGACTTCCTTCTCTTTTTTACCTTCTCTGTCTCTAGGAGGCAGCGAGCGGGTGGACTGAGGGCGAGGGAGGAAAAGAACAAGGAACAGGAGGAAGAGAGGAAGTTAAGGTTTGGGGAGGAATGAAGGGAGGAAATGGTGTGTGGGTGGGAAGGAAAGGAAGGAGTGGGGAGGAAAGTAGAGAGTGAGAAGGAAGGAAGGAAGGAAAGAGAAGGAAAGGAAGGAGTGGAGAGTAAAATAGAGGGAAAGGAAGGAAACAGGAGGAAAGGATAGAGTGGGAAGGAAAGTGAGAGGGAGGAAAGAGGAAAATGGGGAAAATGTGACAAAATACTACTTTTGACTCTACCTGGCGAGTAAACAAATAAATGAATAAATAAATAAATGCATACATAAATAAATTCAAAAAATAAATAAATAAATAAATAAATACAAAACATAAAAATCTGATCCATGTTTACTAGCAAAAGTAGGACAGTTTACTAATTTTTTTTTTTTTGTTTGTTTGTTTGTTTGTTGATGTTCTCACGCCCATCATCGCCCGAACACTGCTCTTCCAATATCATAATTACTCCTGACTCGAGGAAATAAGTAAACAATCACAGCTATTAATGAAAACAATCAACGGTAATTAATGTCTAATTGCAAAGCCTTTTTATCTTTTTTTTACTTATTGTTTTTATCTTTCTTATCTGTTTTTACTGTAGTGTAGCATGAAGTTCCCTGGGATGAATGGAAACACACACACACACACACACACACACACACACACACACACACACACACACACACACACACACACACACACACACACACAGATTACTTCCGGGGCCATTAATGCAGGAAATCTCATTCATAAACTGTCAAAAAATATATAACAAATAAATAAACATTAAATATATAAACTGAAAATCGAGTAAAAAACAATAATAATAATAATAATAATAATAATAATAATAATAATAATAATAATAATAATAATAATAATGTTGCACTGCTCTAAAATTTGAAGTGACCTTTGCATGAAACAACAGCAACAGCAGGAGCCAGACAGCAGCTGCCTCCCTAAGGATGCAAGGACGGAGAGGCCAAACCGAGAAGCCCTTGACATCTGGCCTGTACAACCTAAAGGATTTGCTTAGACGGAGTGGCAGCGGTGGAAAGAAGTAGAGGAAGGAGGGAAGAGGAAAGGAAGAGGAAAGGAAGAGGGAAGAAATGGAGCAAAAAGCACAAGAAGCAGAACGAGGGGGAAGAATGGGGGAGGAATAAGTGATGGGATGGGGAAAGACGACCGAGAGGAAGGGAGGGAAGGCTGTGAGAGGAAGGAAAGAAGACAGGGAGGTTTATTCCATTACTGTTCCTTCTAAAGTGTAATATATTGAGATGCGATGATTCTTTCCTTCCAACATAATTTTTTTTTGTACAAGGAAAGTAAGTATGTAGTGTACTTATGTGACATTCCAATTACCATAACATTGTAAATACTAGTTTAGAGAAATGTTAATTTTGTGAAGAGACCATTCAGACGATAGACAAGTGAACTTTGTCATGGCGAAAGTAGGCAGTTTGTATGATTTTAGCTGCTAAGCCTCAACTGTTGTGAGATTGCTTGGTTCAATCTAAGGAATGGAACTATGGTTCAGGTGTTTCAGGACATACAAGGTCGAGCCAGAATTGACTAGGTGATGTGTTGGCCAGTACGAGGCAAACCCACTAACAAATAATTTTTAGTTTTGTTTTAAGAAATAGATAATACCTGGTATGAATGAAGCGTGTATGCTAGTGGTATTAATGATATATATATATATATATATATATATATATATATATATATATATATATATATATATATATATATATATATATATATATATATATATATTTATTAAAACAAACAAAACTAAAATAAATAAATAAATTTATGAATATATAAATAAAAAGGAAATACAAAAAAAAATATATAATAATATATATACAATAAATAAAAATAAAATTAATGAATGAAAAAATAACTCAATATTTCAAACAAATAAAACAAGCAAATTGAACAAAGAAATAAAATATGATGGTCTAATAGCCAATGTCATGGTTGATGGCCAAAAAATAAAAATAAATAAAAAAGTGTGTGGGGGGAGTGGCATAGGAGGCCCAACGCTCACCCTGGCATCAACGGAACACATGTGGTCTAGTCCCGTGCATCTGGTGTTGGTTTACGTGGTGCATGAGTTGTGGGCAGTGTTACGGACGGCAGGGGAGCTGTGCAGGCGGTACCATTGTGAGTCACGGGGGAGTACCGATACTGTCTGGTATTACGGCATGTATACTTGTGTTGGATAATTGCAGCTTATTCATCTATATGCATTCATCGCTTTTCCGAATATTGGTTCTCGAATACTAAGTTACCAAAAATGCTAAGAATACTAAGGCTGTGTAATCGGTGCAAGACCGGTGGAGGGTCTGAGCTTACCTGCACCACTGGTAATACCTTTCCTTGGTATTCTATTATTATCACATTATTATTAGGCCATTATCCTTAGTATTCCATTATTATCATTCTATTAATTGGGTATTTGTGACAACATTTCATTTCTGTTTATTCGCTTACTAATATTATAATCTATAATCTATATGCTTGTTCGGGGTATCATTATAGCATTTGACGTTAACATTGAGTATAATATTTAATCCATTGAATGTGTTGATTTCTTTGAGCCAAATACGCACAGGAATATATGTAAGGTCATAACCCTAGATGGAGCAAGAACCTGCTGACAAACTTAAAATGTCAGCCTTACACGCATCTGATTCCACTCTATTCCTGACACAACACCAAACACACCTTCTCTTACAGCTTGATTGCACCATCGCGATTTGAAATGATGACACGAATATCTGAGGAAATGTGCGCTCACTGAATGGAGTCTGTGATGAAGGGGAGGAACAAGAGTTATCAGAAGCAGACTGCAAACATAACTTTCAATGTATGATTCCTCGTCTCGTTCCATTGCCAAACGTACGACACACAAAAGGGAAGCGAGAATGAACACACATTAAAGTAAATAGTCAATGATGTAACCATTGTCCTGCCCCCTAGTGTAGCCTGTAGGAAGCTGACACAAGGAAAGACAAGCACGAGCAAACAAGTCTACTAGTATTTTTATCATAAGTATTCTGTTAACTAGCACTGAAAACCTGCAATTAATTACTGAAATAATAGTTGTAATCAAGGCACCCAAAAAAAAAAATTCGCGAGTATAACAAATAAAAAAAGATTAGTAATTAAAAAAAGAAAAAGTAGCCTATTGTTGATAATTGGTCAGTCTAACTTTACATTGAACAGGTAGAAACAGAACAGGTAGAAACAGTATCGAAAAAAGTACCGCTAGGCTTCAAAAACAAAAATCCTTATCCACGTAAAAGTTACCGACAAACTAGTACTACCTTGTGGGGACGCATAATTGAACCATAAATCAAAAAATAGACTGTAAAATGATGTAAAGTTACGCACCATAAATCACGTAACATAATTATTCACGAGCGTTCACTACAAGGCAACCTAAGAATGCTGAAAAAAATAAATAATATAAAAAAAAGCTGCATAAACCTAACCCATTTTCAGATTCCGGTTCTTCATTACTCGAAAAACACAAAAATAGAAGTTTAGTTTTGTGTCAATAGGAAAAACAAACAGTCAAGGGAGAGTAGGGTAAAGAAAGGGGAAGGGATTAGGTTCCAAGTGAATGGGACATGAGGAAAAGAGACGAGGGAGTGAACGTCTGATTGTGTTGGCGAATTAAAACACAAGTGACAAGGGGACCAAAATAAAGAAAGGGAAAGGGATTAACCAAAGGGGACACGAGGTTGCAGAGGTAAGGAAGGGATGAAGGGGTGAGGCTCAGAGGAGTTCAGAAGCTCTCGGAATGGAAAATAAACCACAAATATAAGGAAGTGTAATATTCCTAAGATTATATTACCCTCGCCTCCATTAAATAAGAATTGAAACCAAACATGACCCCATAACGCTTCACCATCCCCCTGACAACACCGTTTTATTAAGGGGAGAGGGGGCAGGGAGGGGAGAAGGAGGCAGGGAGGAGAGAGGGAGACAGGGAAGGGAGAAGGAGGCAGGGAGGGGGGAGAGGGAGGCAGGGAGGGGAAAGGGAGACAGGGATGGGGGAGAGGGAGGTAGGGAGGGGAAAGGGAGACAGGGATGGGGGAGAGGGAGGCAGGAAGGGGGGAGAGAGGCAGGGAGGGACAGAGATAGACAGAGGTAGGCGAAGTGTAGATAGTATTCTGTCTTCTATGATCGGGGTAATAAATGTCAGATGTCTCTGTATGGGATACATATATACACGCACACGCGCACGCACACAGACGCACACACTTGTTTCACCACTAGTACCGCATCGCCCTCAAGCCTAATTCAATCCTCTTATGTAGCCTTGACAACAGTTCCTGCGTGTGTGTGAGAGAGAGAGAGAGAGAGAGAGAGAGAGAGAGAGAGAGAGAGAGGAGAGAGTGTGTGTGTGTAAAGTTGTCAACCCTCCGAGGTACAAACACTGTAAACAAACATAATTCACTTCCACAGATAACCTCCGCGTCACACAGGTTCACAAAGCACATAATACCCTTCAGTACTCACGCCAGGCTGCTGCTGTAGTCGTCACTGCCTCCAGATTAGTCTATCCAAGCCGGTAAAATCCATCAGACAACCGGCGATACACTCACTCGGACACCATCTTCGACACCGACTCGGTCACTCGACCAGCTTAGTACCATCGTAAATAAAGGACTATACATAATCAAAATACTTACCTTATCTCGTTATAACCATCTTTTTTATCATTTATTTGTATATATTTTTTTTTTCTAAGTACCAGGCAAGAAAATTATTCGCAAGCTTACAATTGAAAATATAATCAGTTAGTCTCTGAAGGAAGATAAGCTACGGCGCATCACTTCTGCGCAGTTTCCATCTCGTCATTGTTTCCAAGGTCTGGTTTAATAATGCGTTAATACGGCATACATTTTCAACTTTACACTTGTAGAAACTTAAGCTATAAAAACACAATAAGGTGGCGGCTGCTGCAAATGGGATAATATTAACTTTTATTCGTATTCTTGCCAAATACTTTTCTTTGGGAATTAGACGACGTAAATTAGAGTCCAGAGTCTCTAATGAAAGCTGTAGGTAACAGTTAAAATATTCCAAACACGGCTTGATTATAACCTAGTTTGCCCTTGCATGCTCTAAGTGGCGAGGAAATTTCTAACTTATATAATGCAAAAATTTTTTAGTTTATTTATAGAAAACTGCTTTTGTTTTAGTTGGTAACGCAACAATATGTCTTAAATAAAAACCACACACACACACACACACACACACACACACACACACACACACACACACACACACTGCTTGGGAGTTTATTAGTAACGTCTCGGCTTGTGACTCGGCAGGCTCGAGTTCACGCCTTGCTCAAGGTGCAAAGTTTCACTGATGACCAAGCGCAAGCAGTTACTGTCCTCCTTGAGCAAGAGGATGGGGTGTGTGGTGTGTGAAGGGTCACAGCCTTACCCATAGATCGGGCTGTAATGAGCTGCAAGTTCTCTCCATGAGGCTAATGGCTGATGATCACGAGTCTAGCGCATGATTCTCAAAACCATGGTGAATGACACACACACACACACACACACACACACACACACACACACACACACACACACACACACACACACTCACTATCCTGACAAGCATCGATCGCATACAAACACATATATAAACAATTTACTCGTGCATGCATATATAAAAGAATGTATACTTGTATGTATGTCAAAGGGTCCATCTTCAAGCTTTTCTGGCCACCAATATCAATCAGAGTCGAATATTGGAATATATATTGGAACATTGGCATTGATACAGAAGAGAAGCAAACTCAAATATTTCTGCATATCAGTAGCGAGATGGACGCCAGGTTGGGAAGTCTGGACGAAATATATTGGATGTAGAGTTTTCAATTACTTTTTTTTTTCGCACCACGTTTCAAATAAAATCATTATTATTTTATTTTTTTCTTGGATTATTATTGATCATGTTTGTTTTGTTTTGTTTATCAATTTTCTTTAATGTTATTTATTATTGCAATGATTGACTATTTTTGTTCACCCGGTCAGTCAGTCAGTCAGTCAGTGTGATCATTGGTTATATGCATTAATTATTTACTGAATACTTAATAACATTCCTTCATGACTAGGAGTAGAAATATATATTCCTTTAGGCTTCCACGTTGCTCACTGAATTAACAAACCTGATTCAGTTTAGGAAATTAACACTTATGAAGAAAATACAAACACTCTTTGCTTTACCTTACTTTACTTTCCTTCCTCAACGCAACGCAATTCCTTCAGAGCATCACGGAGGCAAGCAACACGCATCCTTTGAGCCGTAAAACTGCACATGGAAGCTATTTCTTTACATCTGCTGAGAGGAAGAGATAAAGTACTGAGCCGGGACTGCAAATGGCTTTCTCTCATCTATCAATTATTCAAAAGCTGCGCCTGAATTTGCTGCATGAATGGTCTAGCGTCCTTAGGGAGAGCTAGTCATTGCTAGGCTTGAAGCGCAAACACATTCCCTCCCCGACGTCCCTCCAGCTTCCTGTACCCGGGAGGTATTTTGCACAGAGTTAAAATAGAAGAAGAAAAAAAGGTGAAGAAATGGAACGATCGACATAATCCACCATAGAACATCCTTACCTAATGGTCTGAGGGCGCCATGAGGTCCCTATAGGTAATTAAGTAACACTAGTGGCGAGGTAATCATCTGTCGCGTGATAGACAGTGTCGTTAGGGAGTAAATGTAAATACATGAATAAATCAGTCCCGTCACGTCCACAGGATTTATGAGGCGAACGAAACCTGTAATAATAGTAATAGTGATAACAATGATAAGAAAAATTGTAATAAATAATAATAATAATAATAATAATAATAAAAGTAGAAGTATACCAGCAGGGGTCTCTCTTACCTCTCTTGGAACAGCCTGAACGTCCATAACCAGCTAATTGTCAACGATCTAGACTCGGAATGGCAGGAGGAGGTATCACGTGAGTCCAGTAAAGAGTCCTGAATATTACACGCCTTTCCGAGGACAGACTAAGGGGAGACACACACACACACACACACACACACACACACACACACACACACACACACACACACACACACACACACACACACACACACTCAGTCTTCTAAATGAACTGGTAGCATGGCACGAATTTTGTCCCATGTAAAGAAAAAAATATATATAGATAAAAAAAATATGTATATACATAAAACGTTAAATGCTACAGAAAATTCTCTCTACCATTTATGTAAAGCCCGAGGGAGGTGGGTAATGAAACACGTCCTTCTCCAAATATAGATATATACTTTATTAGACAGAGACTCAGGGAACACCTACAAAAATATTAAGGCACGCTAAACTGACGTAGGCTGGGGCAGGGCGGGGCTGGGGCGGGGCTGGGGCGGGGCGGGGCCGGGAGGGCAGGGACTGTGGGAGGAAAAATACATCATGTTATTTATGGGTTGTGTGTTGAGTGACCCTGAAAGTAAACAAAAAAAAAAGTAATTAATTAAATAAACACATGGATGAATAAAAGAGGAGGGAAAAGAGAGAGAATAAGAGAATATGCTTTACTATACAACTTTCATGGATTTTAAAACTGGTTAGTGTGGCTTCCGAGTCTGGCCACAAAGCAGCTTCCAGCTTACAAAATACAGTGATGAAATGTCAGGCTGCTGAAATATGTATGACACAGACACATATACCAAACCTACCTACCACAACACACACGCACACGCACACCCACCCACACACCCACACCCACACACACACAGACACACACACACAGACACACACACACACACACACACACACACACACACACACACACACACACACACACACACACACACACATCCATACAAACATACTAACAACTAAACAAAGACGTATAAAATGACTACACAATAGTAAAATATAAATAAATGCATTTTATATATATATTTTTAAAAAATTGCCCCAACTATACGAGCCAAAAATAAAATGTTTTATGAAATACCTCTCATGATATTTTATTTATGCCAGACTGTACCTCAATTTATGTGGGCATTACGGCCTTAATTTGCCTAACTATGTTTATTCACGAAACCGTGGAATAGCCTATCGGGTATTTATAATTATTTCCCGCGTCTGTACTGCAATCATTCACGCGCGTTATTGTTGGGTGTAGGAGCAACTTCATGTCTCTTATCTATTTCCTTATCACTTAGCATGGCCAGGGAGTTTTTCTCTCTCACTAACTTAGGAGATTTAGACCCACGCACGCTGGTTTCTGTCAACTTTTCATGTGTATATCTGTCTCTGTCTTTCTGTTTCTCTCCCTCTTTCTCCCTCTTCTCTCTCTCTCTCTCTCTCTCTCTCTCTCTCTCTCTCTCTCTCTCTCTCTCTCTCTCTCTCTCTCTCTCTCTCTCTCTCTCTCTCTCTCTCTCTCTCTCTCTCTCTCTCTCGATCCAAATAACATTAGGCCAATACAAGATTTGACTTCTTTGCAATCCTACAAATCTTCCTTGGACAGAGAAACACACTCAAACTAAGAACAGGAAAGGCAAATTTCTAGGAATAACCGAATAAAAGCACACAAACTTGTCCCTTCGCTTCAAAATGTATGCCCCGCAGACTTGAATTATATATTGGGTGGTGGAGGTAGTGGAGGGAGGTGGTGATGGTGGCGGTGGTGATGGTGGTGGTGGTGGTGGTGGCGGCGGTGGTGGAAGGAATTACAGAGGAGTGGGCAGTGTGTGTGTGTGTGTGTGTGTGTGTGTGTGTGTGTGTGTGTGTGTGTGTGTGTGTGTGTGTGTGTGTGTGTGTGTGTGTGTAGTGTGTGTGTGTGTGTGTGTGTGTGTGTGTGT
Source organism: Cancer borealis (assembly GCA_036785275.1). Lineage (NCBI taxonomy): Eukaryota > Metazoa > Arthropoda > Malacostraca > Decapoda > Cancridae > Cancer > Cancer borealis. Next base: position 47,116 of record JAXIVD010002906.1, read on the forward strand.
GTGTGTGTGTGTGTGTGTGTGTGTGTGTGTGTGTGTGTGTGTGTGTGTGTGTGTGTGTGTGACCTGGGGCCGAGATATGTGATGAAAGAAACAAGGAATGTGGCGTGACGTGGCGCTGGTGACGTGTGGTTGGAAGCTCAAGGAAGCAAGGACGAGTAAGAGTAGGATATGGAGTCACGTCATGCACTGGCCTGCAGCCCCTCCGTCAAGCAGGCTGCCACCTTTAATGATGCTCTATATAAAGGGGAAGTCCTTTACCTGCCCCTCGCCTTCCCTCTATAGAGCTGAAGGCAATTTTTAAAAGCTGAATTTCCTTTAACAACGAGTAAAAACAGAAAAAGAATATACACACACAGCTGGATTTTGTTTACCTATCTAACCCTCACTGAAATTAAATAGTTTTTATTTTGGCCTCATTTTTTTCCTTCCTTTCCTTTGCTTTAAAATGGAATAAAGGAAATATGTTTACTGTGGAATTTCTCATGGCAAGTGTGAATACCGAGAGGTAGTTTTTAGGGTGGAAACTTAAGGTGTCTTGTCTACTCTTGTGTTATTTACGGTATTTTTTCCGCCGGCAGCTGGGACGCGAAGGAAACTACGTCGCATTAAATAACAAGGAGGAAACCGAGCCGGAGGAGGCACGGAAACACCAAGTGGATTAGATGACCTCATAGACTTAACTTTTTTTTTTTGAGAGGCCAGAATGTCATCCCCTCACCCCCTCCCCCCTTATCCCTCCATCTCTATTCCAGTACTCTTCCACCTATGACTCACCCAGATCCACTGTGACCACCTACAACCACTACCTGATGGATGGTGGATGGATGGATGGATGGGTGGATGGATGGATGGATGGAAGGAAGGAAGGAAGGAAGGAAGGAAGGAAGGAAGGAAGGAAGGAAGGAAGGAAGGAAGGAAGGAAGGAAGAAAAGATGGATGGATGGATGGATGTACACACACACACACACACACACACACACACACACACACACACACACACACACACATACACACACATACACACACACACACACACACACACACACACACACACACACACACACACACACACTTGAATATAAACACAATGACAATATCCACCTTACATCCCTTTAACTTTGTCGGTCACTGAAGGAAGCTGACCCATGTTGAAATTTAATGGGCCATAACATTACCTCAGACAATTTTTTTTTCCAGTATAAAACTTTCCTTGAATTGTAAACAGACCCGTAAACTTATTTTTTTCTTTTTTTTTTTACATATGAGGAGGATAATGGCATCAATAGTTTTCATATATAATTCTCGGTCTCGATACATACAATATAAAAAAATATTGTATTGGTGGGGAATAAAAAAAATTTTGTTTATATTGCACACCTATTCAAGCTTCATGTGACATTTGTTATCCGGAACAACAACATATTTCTGCATTGTTTTATCAATTTTTGTCAATTTTCATGTCCTCAACAAAATGAATATTTATCCATTTCCTGCAAATCTTCTTCGGAAACACACAGACAGACACAGAAACAGACACATACACACACACACACACACACACACACACACACACACACACACACACACACACACACACACACACACACACACACACATAAGCACACATACTCTCTCTCTCTCCCAACACTTACTCTCCTAACGGATATAACACACAAAACAGACACACTACAAGTAAACATCACGGTGACACCTTCACTAAATAACACTAACACACACATCAGCAAGTCTTTTCCTACCAACACACACCAACACACACACCTTTACACACCTGCAATTAATTACCTGATAAAACATTTAGTATCCTTTGCAAGACAATAACACTGACAAACAGGCAATTCTGGCTTTCAAGAAATACACGCAACTGGTACACTCTTTTTTTCTTTTCAGTTAAGCTTACACCTGTCTCGCTAATTAGATGCACTTGACAACTTACCTGGGTCGGAGTGGGAGCTGGTGAAGGGGAACGAGGCGGGAACACCAAGCTGTATACAAGGAACACCACCTGGAGGAAGGGAAATGTACAGGTGAAAATCCATTGGTTATGTATATGAACACACACGCACACGCACACACGCACACACACACACACACACACACACACACACACACACACACACACACACGCATACACACACACACACATACACACACATACACACATACACACACACACACACACATACACACATACACACACACACACACACACACACACACACACACACATACACACACACACACACACTGATTGGTAGCGAGAAATCGAGCAAGTTTGTAGGGCGTCCGTCATCAGAGCCGCCGAAGGTCATATAACACCTTCCTCCCCTTTAAACCTTACGTGACAGATCCCCACCACGCCCCCCACGCCACCTCGCCTTCATCGTTACATACACTACATACACGTCTCCTGCAGGAAACATGTGTAAAAATCCCGTGAACAAGTGTAAAACAAAGTGCCAGTGAGTGAGTGGGTGAGGAAACGACTCATACCAAGCTGTTGATCCGCTCCCTGACTGATTGTTTTCCTAGTTCATGACTGAGACTTACACGACGCCAATCCTGCTTTTAATGGCACGGGATGATGGATATCCTGACGTCAGTGTTACCATTAAAATTCATAACTCAATCCAGTTCCTAAGAATCATTGTACTGTCCACCTTCTTGACCTCAATACCATAACTTGGAGAATTGCAAAATTTTAATGGGCTTCGCCTTCGATTTCACCAGGCAACATAATCATCACGGAGGGGACACTTGACCCAGGAAAGCGAGGCAGCGTCATCTCGAGGCTCGTAGACTTCCTAAGCAACGGTAAGCAGTTGATAGAGGGAGGTCACTTATTTTCTATCCCATCCTCATCCTCATTCCTCACTAACGACGCCACAAACACCAAATTGAAGTGAACATGCATGAACGACTTCACAATAACAATGATGTCACTCCTTTCTTCAGTGCCTTCCCCAGACGTCCTCAACTATCTACACTAGTGAAACAGTTACCTAAGACTGTAGTTATGCACACAAGGGCAAGGACAGTAGGTACCGTCCTGTTCTCACACACTGTCTTACACGCCATCCCTGGAAGATCAAAGTCCAGAGCGTCACCACAGACACTTCATTTTCCTTTGATGAGCTTCACACACATCATAATTTCGTCCTTTACCTGCAGTTTCCCACCTCCTACTGAAACAGAAATCCCTAAGCCTCCTCGTACCTAATATGAGGAACACATGTATTCTCTTCATCATAACGAAGTTTAATTACACCTTTTCTGCCTCCTCTTCCTCCTCCTTGACACCAACACAAAATAAAACAGTTCAAGCTGCACAAGAAGAAGACACCAGCACCCGCCTTCCTTAGTCTAAAAAGATGGTTCAGTACAAACACTCCCCTGTCACTTCCAGCCACAGGCTCGCCCTTCATCCACAAGTTCTAGTACTGCACCTTAACCGCCTCGTCCCCCTGAAACAGCCCCCTCCAGATCGGTACAAACACAGTCCCACGACCCCATCCCATCCATTGTGAGTGTCATAAACAGCTTGAAAATTACTCTTCCCCTTCCATTTACTCATGCAACCACAAATACCACCCACCGTTTATTTTTTTTGCAATTAATTTTCAGAATTTCTTGCTAAAATACCTCATTTACTCTCCATTTGCTCACTTTTAATGTAGTTAAATGTGTTTTCTCTTCACATTTCATTATCACCTGTACATTTTCAGCGTAATGGATACACCAATATTTAAATGCATTATTATTTTTAATATTATTATTATTACTGTTATTATTGACACACACACACGCACGCGCACACGCAGCACACGCACACGCACACGCACACGAGCACACACCACACACAACACACACACACACACACACACACACACACACACACACAGACAGACAGACAGACAGACACACACGCACACAACGCACACACGCGCACACGCAACACGCGACAACACGCGCCACACACGCACACACGCAGCACACACAAAAAAAAAAAATAATAATAAAAAAAGATAAATAAATAAAATAAGTAAATAAAATAAAATAAAATAAATAATAAATAAATAAATAAAAAATACACACAAACAAGTTAACAAATAAATATTGTCAGAAAAATGTAATTGCATGCACGTGTCAGCAGCAAAATAGTCAACACAAAACAAAATGTAATAATAACCTTAATAACATTGCACCATCATAATAAAAACTGCAAGGGTAAAAAAAAAAAAAGAGAAAAAAAAGAAAGGCAAGAGATGTCAGAAGGAAGAAATAGTCTGGTGCGTAAAAAAAGTGAGAGAGGAAGTGAAAGAATAACAATAAATCAAGCAACAGAAATAAAGTTGAAAGAAAACACGAAAAGACACAAACAAAGAGTCTCAGTCATTGTTAAGGGAGAAAGAGAGAGATGAGAGAGAGAGAGAGAGAGAGAGAGAGAGAGAGAGAGAGAGAGAGATGAGAGAGAAGAGAGAGAGAGAGAGAGAGAGAGGATGAGAGAGAGAGAGAGAGAGAGAGAGAGAGAGAGAGAGAGAGAGAGAGAGAGAAAGTGTGCATGAGTGAATAAACAATACACACAAAATATTACGTTATGTGCTACCCGGATACACATTTCATTTTCTATATTAAACTGTTTTTTATTTCTTTCTCTCTCCTCACTCTCTCTCTTCTCCTCTCTCTCTCTCGTCTCTCTCTTCTCTCTCGTTTCTCTTTTTTCTCTCTCTTTCTCTCTCTCCTGAACCTTACAAACACCTCGTCCCATTAATCACTCGCTCTTCACTGTGCAACAATTACCATGACAGACAAGCGTGTTTTATCTCCCACCTGAAGGCACATAATATTATAATATTTTCCTACTTTTTTCCTGCATTTCAAACCCTCATCCCTCACACTGAAGAGGTGATTAACACGAGCTTGCTAATGCTGTAACGGGGTGAGGAGCAATGCTATTATTGGTTAAACTAGTAATGCTGGTGGTGGTGAAGGTGGTGGTGGTGGTAGTAATGATAGTCGTGTA